>ML806516.1:43783-78003 GCA_009831015.1 Picea engelmannii | reverse complement strand
CCATTGATCCGTGGCTTAACACCCGATTGGTCCATGATCTCTATTTAAAGAGCATGGAGGGTCATTTGTCGATGATCGATTGTGAGAAACTCTCTTGTAAAATCTCTCTGTAATCTTTTTCTTTGCATTAATAAAATGCTCCAGGTGGCCACATTGGCTGGGGTCGTGGATGTTTCCCCGTAGGGGTTTTACCACGTGAAAACATCGGTGTGTTGATCTTTGATCTGGTTATGTGAGTGGTTACTGAAGGTGTTCATCCTCTGTTGGAATACCTGTGTTGTCGAACAGTGTCACCCCCTAAAAGGAGGGACACATGTCACCCCTATCCCTCACTGTGTGTCAGCCTCTTGTTTGTGCCTGCCTGGCCAATGTGGTTGGCGATTCCATCGGGACTCCAGGAGTCTAGGAATTTGGGATTTCGAGAGATTTGGGGTGTAGTCTAGTAGAGGGATGTTCAACGTCAATCGTTGATCACCGAACAATGAAATGTTCAACATCGATCGTTGATTGTCGAACACCAAAAAAGTAGAACGCCAATCGCCGATTGTCGAATGTCGAACACCGAAAAAGGGATGCTCAACGTATAATGTCGAACATCGATCATCGAATGTCCAAGTCCACGTGGAGATATTTCAGGACTTTGGGGAGTATGCGTGCAGTAAGAAATTAGGAGTTCAACACCGAATGTCGAAGACCCCAACTAATAACGCCCAGATAACTTCGGGAGGTCGTATCTTGCAAACCAGGGATCATATTCTAGGTCGGTAACAGTCATTAGAAAGATATGAATGAGTAGAAGTGGATGAAAACCTTAGATAGATTATTTTAGTTGATTTGGAAGAGAAACAATTTGATGCCCCATCCCTAGAAAGGGTATTTAGGGGCCAGCTGTGTTACACCTTCTTGGTGAATTGAAGCTCAACTCTATTTTTGTTGGGTCTCTCTTATTTTCTCAATGTGATATGCAAAAAATGAGTTCCACTTATTATGTTCTTATGCTTTTGTGGTTTCGTGTCGATCATACCTATCCCATAGTATTTTAACTAACTCATCCCCTCCACCAACAAAGTTGATGAGTTGTGTCATCATTGCATCTTAATTAGAAAAATCCTTCAGGTGAGTTCTCCCACTTATCGTCATTCGAATGTGATTTCTGACAGCTTGACTGAGTAAATTCTTATATGACGCTTTAATGAACAATCATGCTAGCTATCCAACTGTATTTTTCATGCTTAACTGTATTTAACGGTATTTTCATGCCATCATGTGCAGTAATGCATTGTTCGTCACAGGTGGGCCTATCCATATCTTCGTTTGAACTTATTGTAGTGTTCACTTCATGTAAGATGAGCATTCCAACTACGCAAGTTATGATACCTTGGGATTTCACATACTTGTTTTTCTATCACTAAATTTTTATTGTTTCTCCTTTTTTACCTTTTTATTTGGTTTTTCTTGCTTTTCTTGATATTATGGTACACTTACTATAATACAGGGGTTTTTGTGCTACACGGGTCACTGCATAGACGAATGGATGTCTTTGTAGAGCTTCAACCAACTTCCATTCACCATTTCGTTCAAGATATGTCCATCCAAGGTTCCCAACCATGCAACACCTACTCAGTTATCTAATGGATAACACACGACCCTAACCAGTGTATGTGCAACTTCCTTGGGTGTTGTAGATACCTGTTGTCATAGAGTAGTACCAGGTCACTGACTTGGAATTTCTTGGTTCTAATATGTCGATCATGCCAATAATTCTCTTTTGCTTTCTGCACCTATTGATGGAATCTACCCAAAAACCTATTCTCTTCAAGTTGGACTAACTACGCCAATTTCTCCTCCATTGCACCTGTGTCGGAGAGATCAGTGATGGTTGTAATGCATAGACAAGGTACAATGAACTCCATTATAATTATTTCTTCCTTTCCATAGACCAACCGGAACGGTGTCCTCCCTGTCAGCTTCTTACTTGTATTTTTGTATGCCCATAGTATCGTAGGGATCCGTAAGTCCTAATCGTCTCTTCCAACATTGTAGATCTTGGTCAAAGCATTCTCCAAAATTTTATTGAAAGATTCTACTATGCCATTATCCTGAGGGTGATATGGTTTAATTTTCTCGTGATGAACCTGGAATTCCTCAGTTAATGCAACAATGGTCCGGTTAAGAAATTTTGTACCTTGATTGCTAAGTAATATGCGTGGATGTCCAAACCTGGTGATGAAATTTCCAAATAGAAACCGCGCAGCAGTCTCTGTAGTGAAATCAGTAGTTGGTGTTTCTTCTCCCCACCTAGTTAAATACCCGGTCATAGTGATGATGTATCTTGTGCCTGATATCCTTTCTTGTGGGTTGATGGGACCCACAAAATCAATATCCCAGTTATCGAATGCTTGCAACGTAATTTGTGGATTTAATGGCATTTCATCGTGTTGAGATGGTTTACTCACTCTTTGGCATACATCGCAGGACTGGAAATACTCTGTCTCATCCTTGAATAGTGTATTCCACCAAAGCCCCACATATAAAAAATTTCTTGTCATTGTTTTTCCTCCATAATGTCCTCCAACAATCTCGTCGGGTGCTTCCTCTAATATAATTGTTCTTTCATGTTCCAATACACAACGCCTCAATATTCCATCTTCCCCTAATTTATATAAGTTCCATGCAATTAGTTTATAGTCGGCTACCTTGACTACCAATTGTTTCTTATGCGCCACCGTCATGTCGGAGGGAGCCACACCTATATGTAGAAACTCCACATGTCCATGAAATGATCATCCACCATCCTGACTGTGAATAACTATCCATCGGGGAAATTATCATCTAAATTATTTTCATCTTCTCCTGTCAAGATCTATGAGAGATGATATGGCCTTGCATTCAGTTTCTTGGGTTTTATGATGACCTCAAAATCATATTCCTAAAATAGTAACATCCATCTGCTTATTCTTCCTCCTAAGACGGGATTATTGATTAAGTATTTTAATGCAGAATGGTCGGTGTACATTTTGAAGTGAGACCCAAGTAGGTAATGTCTAAACTTCTGGAGCACATAGACCATGGCCATACCTTCTTGTTCTATAGTGGTATATTTTTTTCCAGATATAGACAATTTCCTACTCACGAACGCAATCATATGATCGATTGCACCTTCTTCTGGTTGTGAGAGCATTACACCCAGTGCAATGGATGATGCATCGACATGGATGGAACACTTTGTCCCAATCTGGGAAGACTAAATGGGTGTAATGACCAGTCTTTGTTTCATTGTGTCGATCCCCTTCTAGAAATCCTCATTCCATTGGTGTAGAAATTTCAATACAAATTAAATATTTCCTACGATTCTCCTGATCTAACAATTATATGCCACTGTTAAATACAAAATCACTTCTACTATTATTCTTGCGGAAAATTAAACCATGATCACAAAGTGAAATATCAAGAACACATATATTATCATATAAACCGGGAAAGCGTAAAGCTAAAAACCCCACTGTCATACATTATGTATATCATGAATCATGAAACAATCTCATACAAAACTCTAATCCAAGAGCTCTCAGTACAATACAATCATCTCACATTGTCATACACAAATCAACAAGTACATGTGCCAATTCTCCATGTCTAGATAGCCTGCCTCCTCTACACAATCCCGGCAATTAGAATACTCATGATCGAATCTGAATTGGCTAGTTTGCACATGCTCATAAGCATATCCACTGCATTTGTGATTGCATGAGTGCACTTCACTCAAATCACAATTGATAGCCAAACTATCCCTTTCTCCTGTTATCTCAACTGGGTCTCCACTGGATCTGACATGCATGTAGTTAACCATGGGAAATCTTCAGTTGCATGTGAGTCCACTAATTTGAATTAATTAATAATTAATTCACTGAACTCTCACTAGTGCAAGTTTAGTTACAACTAGTACAACTAAGCTTAACTCACTTAACTACACTTATAATTCTATTACAATTCCAACTCACTAAGTTATAAATGAGATAATAGATTAATATTTATTGTCCAATTTATTTAAGGGAAAAGTAAATTAGACACATGTTTCTTATTGACTTTTCAACAATTGGAACTTGACTTATTTCTTTAGCATCTTTTCCATGGGCATTGTAATATGCACGTAGCCTTTAATAAACTTCCAATAATAACATGTATTTCCCAAAGTTGCTCTTAGTTGTCTGACTGAGGTCGGCGGCTCTAATTCAAAAATAATGACGATCTTGGTTGGTTCAACCAATAGGCATTACTTTCATACTATATGTACGAGTAGAATTCCAAATGGTGCAAGAAAGATTCATTTCTTTAAGTTCAACGAAATCTGACATTGTCTGCATCGATCTAACATGACACGAAGAAATCTGATATGACTTGTAGTAGACTGAATATATTCCAATCATCTAAGCACACTTCCAAAAATTTATGGATGAACTCTTTGAATGTGGCCACAACCACTAGAGAAAACACTGCAGGGGAATTCTTCAATCCAAATGGCATCACCATGTATTTATAACTGCCCCATTCTGTCACAAATGTGGCTTTATGTATGTTCCCCTGTATGATTTTTATCTGATGGTACCCAGGGAATCTATCAGTAACTTAATACACTTATGTACTTCCTATGCTCTCTATTAATTCATAAGTGAATGGTGTTGGGAATGGGTCATGTAAGCATGTGTCATTCAACTTCCTTAACTTGATTTTGATTCTAATCCCTCCAATATTTTTGTCCTGCAACACCATATGGCTAATACATTCATATTCTTCGACTGGTTCAATGATGCCTATGCCTAGCATTCTATCTAGTTCATCCTTAACCTTATCCTTATACCTTCGGTTCAAACAGTATGGTCTTTCTCGTATTGGCTTAGCTCCATGTTTTAGTGGAGTCTTCATCTTCCTAAGTTTCCTAGTATCCCCTTCATCTCTGAGAATATAGTGAGAAATAAGTCCTGGTATTCTCGTAATAAGTCTGCCACCTTCTTAATTGTCTCATCGTTCCAATAGTCTCCTATGTGGGCAAACTTAGGATTCTCCGTTGTCCCAATGTTGAATTTCTTTGTCTTTATTGGTTATGTGTATGCAACGAATACTATCTCTTCCCCTTCTACTTCGCATGTTCCTTATGTCTCTAGTACCTGGATATTCCTGGGATCCCCTTCATCATATTCCTCCTCCGTGACATTACAACATTCCAATAGATTCTTGACCATTTAATTGGCTCTTTCCGCACTACCTAAGGGTTCTTATTCCACTGATTCTACCTTCGAGAATATATTTGTTCAGATGGCCTGTAGGGATTCCTGTATGGAGGGAGATTCATGTTCATATTTGAACGTGAATTTGAATCTCTAGACCATTCCTTCCCATGTTGTTGTCTCTCTGCGCATCTCCAATTCTAAATACAAATTCCTTGGGATTGTATTCAACGTCTTTATAAATCGGTGTGTCCATTCTGTTTCTGCTACTAAGAACCATAAAGCCCTACATTTTTCCACGTGATCCACCAGGTTACTTTCTTCTATGTATTTTTGCACACTGACTTCTTCTTCATGTGAAAATTGTATTTGCATGAGTCTAATGCACCATGCCCAATCCTTAATACTCTTTTTGTGCACAACCCACCATCCAGCTGGAGTTGCTTTTAAGATGAAATCTGGTGCTAAAAACCTCTTTTGTTCAGGTACCTGTAATTCAAATACTTTTATAAACACATTAATATCAGTTAGTCTAGCGTACCTGGATGGGTCATATAGTTTTGTGCCAATCCAACACAAAGATCTTTTTATACGGGCATATCTTCTAGTTGACACTTCATGCATCCTTTGCTACCAATTCTCTAGACCAACTTCTGAATCTGATGCACATGAATTGAAACTTCTCCAACTAAGCACACCATCCATTGTTGGCTCGACATAATCCTCCATTTGTGCAGTTAGATTATATAAATTGTCCATGTCATTTTTTCTTACTGACTTTGTATATCTCTTCCCTTCTGATGGGTCCAAGGGTGCAATAACCTTTAGATTCCCGACCTTGAAGATCATCTTCCTTATTTTCAAGTTAATAATTGTCTTGTTATCAACCGCCCATTCTAGTCCCATTAAATCTAGATATGGTTGAATATCTTCTACAATATCAATCACTTCAAAATATACAATGTTGCGCACCCCTTCTATGTTTACATGTACTCCTATTAGTCTTCCTATCAGGACTATCTTATGTTGATTCATGATCCTTAACTAGACATGGGACCATATTAATTCAGGTTCAACCATCATATCCCATGTCTTCTTAGGTAGTACATTCACATCCGATCCTAAGTCTAGGATAGCATTATTCACATTGTGTTCCCCAATTTACACATTAAAATTGAATTCCATGTTGGTTCTATTTTTGCATAGTACTTGGTTTACCATTCATTGTATGACATGGGTGTCCCTTCCTTTTGCGCGATGATCAATCATGTTTTATAATATACTAAGCACAGTTCCATCTCTCATAAATTCTACACAACGTTTTAAGAATTATGTTAGTGTACTTACTTGCGCACTTGACTTTTCAGGTACCATTGGGTATTCTAGATGAGGTAGTGATGATGTGGACGCTTCATGTGGTTCAATTATTTCCTTTCGTGCACTCTAATATGTCTATTTTTCCTATTGTGGGTTGAATGTTTGCATAGTCCCCGCCGAATTCCTTACCTACTGCTCCATTTGATTTCTGTGAGTTTCCATACCAGTGCTTGTGTGAGATCATCCATGTGTAACGACTACGGTTTTTGGTCCTTCACTGTGTTTTTCAACTGATATCATTTGCACATTCTGATTTTCATGTGGATTCTAATTTGGGTTGCCTCTAACTTGCCATTTTGTAACTAGTTGGGGACAGTTCTTTGTTATATGATCCAGTGCTCTGCAATATGTGCACATGGTACATGGTTTTGGCAATCTTGGGTCAAGTGTCTTAGTTGATTACAATTATAATAGATAATCGGTTCTCATCCTCCTTGACCAAAATTCCCTCTACCTCGACCTCTGCCAAAATTTTCTATGTTCCCCTGATTGAACCCTCCCTGAGTGTTATACTACGCACCACTCCCATCCGTGTCGGTATTATCTATTTGGATCCTGTATATATCTTATGTGTGCTCCCTTAGTAGGTCGAATGCACGACGGTCCTTTTTTTCATGTCCTACTCATTTGAAACAATTGCAAAACAAGTTCTTTGGAGTAATCTGATATTTATAGAGTAATGGACACTTAGTGGGATGATGTTCCCATTTCTTACAGATCTCGAAGTATCTTCCCCCGGGTAGTGTATTCGGTGCTCCTACTACCAAGTACTATGCAAATGTTGGGAATTTGTCCTTATGGTGGCCCTCTTTCCTACACTTGGTACACCAAATTTGTTCTCATTTTTTCCTTCCTTTGGTAAGCGCAGCCAACTAAAATTTTAATTCATCTAACTGCATCTGAAATTGTGTCACTCCCCCAGTGTCTCCTGCTGGAGACGACTCTAATTTCATCGCTATTTTCAGTGCCTCGGGTTGCGATGAAACATTCTATTGAATTAGTGGCCTACAAATGTGGGATAGTAATCCTACAATGAACCACTCGTGATGCTATTGATATGAAATATGGAAATTTAGTCTCCCCATTACATCCTTAAAGTGTTGATCGTAATCCCATACTGACTATGTTTGCACTTGTTTGATCTCCTTCAGTTCAGTAATATACTATGATTATGACTTCGACTTTTTGAAATCCTTTATTAATGATTTCTTTGTTTCTTCCAAATTCCTAGCCTTCCCGGTTGGTTTAATACCCTATAACTTCATATACCATACTAGCGTGCTACCCCTAAACATTGTCTCTAACTGCACAATCTTCACTACTTCGTCTGATATGTTTTTAGTGGCCCAAATTGTCTCGCAGACAAACAAGTGTTGTTATGGGTCCTCTGACCCTACTCCCTTTAATTCAAGAAGTCTAAGAGTATTATCTATCCCCACCATGTTGGTATGTGTATTCCCTCCTCTTAGTGATGTTGTAACACTCTATTTTTTACTCTACGCACTACTCCTACTATTTCGAATGGTATTTTTCTATCCTCCTTGGCTAACTATGATGGATTTTGAAAAGTCTTAAAATGTTATTTCTGATCATGGTGATGCACATGGGGTCGTGGATTCAACATAGGATCATGTCTGAGTAGGAATTGTCGGCTCTTTTATTACTAGACTAGATTGACACCCCTCTTCTTTGCCTCCTATATATAGTATCTCAACAATTTGGAGTTGTTCATAAGGTTCCCGTATTTCTGGCTCATTGTGTGGATTTTCTCTCCTAGTCCCAGTCTTTTTCATTTTATACCTCCTTCCTCCACACAACTCTCCAAATTCGTAGTATTCCTCTAGTGTACTACCTTATTGCATCCTCAATCCCTTCCTTCCTCTTTCATTGCTTCCTCCCTTTTCTCAGACAATCCTTTTGTTATCCTCCAACTCCCCTATGTGCACAAATCACATTTAGTTGTCAGAATTCATTATCATCACATGATTTTCACATAATAGCATCTTTATCCACATATTCAATGATTTCAAGAACTTCCCATGTGGGCCTTTGAAAAAAATTATTTCTGCAACACTGTATGATTGAATGCAATCTACAAAAAATTTTGTAACATAACCCCCTAGTATACTATCCAACCAAAAATCAATTCCTCAAGAAGTTGGGTTACTTACCAAATTTAGCTATCTTACCAGCTCCAGAGTCCAATTCTTTAGTGTTGCAACTGTTGTAGGGATTTATACCCTACAGGAGTTAAGCTCCCTTAGGTTCTTCCTATACCTAAGACAAGAACAAAGATATGATCAAAGGATTCTTCTAAACTTGATAATATGTCATGATCTACCAATATATCAATTCTCTACCAATGAACACACAATCTTATATGAACAACCGTTTAGAGGGAACCATCCAAAATATTACAATATTTCAACTATAATAGTGTAAACTGAAGAGATGTATTTCTTCCAAGCTCCTTGCCCATGCCTTGCCACCAAAAATGCCAAAGTAACTTTGCTATATCTTTCTCCCCTTTCCCATGGAAATGGATTGGTTCTTATAGGTCTTTAGAGACAAGTCCATATGGTTAATAGGATAATATATTCAGACTTATATTGGAAGCCTTCTCAATACTAAACCCAGAGAAATTAGAGTGAGGTCTCATCCATCACAACCAAATCCAAAAAAGGGATCTTCTAGGCTCATTCATGACCTAAGTACACAGATAGAGGGACCTGAACACGACTTGGTAGTCCAGAAAGGGAGACCAAACCCTTCGGTCATAGGATTAAGGAAGGAAAAGGGTGACCGAAGGGATATTAGGATAGAAACTCAGTGGGAAGATGATGAAAATTGAGTGAATTGGGTAGGTGACCTCTAGGAGATGATGTTCCAAGGGTTAGGGGGTTAATAATGTTATAATAGATGCCCCCTAAAGTGTGATATTAGAAGAGTTGTCTAATGGCCAAAATAATTTACCAATAAAAGGCATAGAGTTGTGGGAAAGGAGCCTAGAGAAGAGCATCTCCAGTCCTGCAAAACAAAAAAGATCCCCGAGGCAGGAATTCTCATGCTTGGTAAGACAGATGATATCATAGCCGCCATAAATACACTGTGGATCTATGCATGGTGCAAGTGATGACCAGAATAGAGTGCATCATGTATCCATCAAGAAATAAACATGACTCGATTCAAGGCCATGAAAGTATACACTATGGATCCATGAAATATGAAAGTTAAATCACAGCCACGACCAAGTACAAATGTTGATTTATGTGACTTCACACAAATAAGTGAGCAACGGATGAATTTCTTGTAAATAATCTCAATCACATCTTAGGAAATAATATTCTGGAATAGGATAGTAATATTCCCCAAGGTCTTTGTTCGTAATCCAAATGGTATGATTCTACGACATGCGAATAAACAAGTTGAAGTCAAGCATGTTAGAAACTATCTGATTACTAGCCATTGATGTATACCATTATCATATGTGAGGTATTCCACCGATGATGATGATGGAACCCAAGATACCAAGTACAATATGTAACACTCCCAACCCCTAAATAGCCTTTCTAGGGGTGGGGCATCAATTTTTCGCTTTTCCTGGTTCATTTTCGGTCCTTTACTTAATCCAAAACCCTCCTAACCATCTTATCGAAACTTACATCTCTCACTAGGTGATTGACCCAGCTAACATGCTCCTCATCCTGACCTTGAGCTGAAAAATTGGGAGCTAAGAGCTTGTGTTAGCAAGGTCTCAACACTTCGAAAGCTCTCAGAATTCGGAAGTGCCCAAAAGTGGTGAAAAATTCCTAGATCATCGAACATCAGAGGAAATCAACGATCCATGTCCTCTACAGAGATCCTATGATTAAGGAGGGGTCTTTGGCTATCTACGCGCATCATACCTTTTTACAAATCCTGGAAGTCTCGAAATGTCTCCACGTGCCCCTAGCCCTTCGGAATTCAGCGATCGACAGTTCCCGTTGAACATTCCTTATTCCACACTATGCTCAGACTCATAAACTCTTGTTATGTTTAGTGATTGGATATCTTTATTGGAATTTTTCCCTTCGGCGATTGGCGATTTGGGTTGGACATTCCTATATTGTACCACTCACTAAATCTTCCAAACTCTGAATTTTTCTAAAGTCAAGGGGTCTTGATTATGTCACCAGCCATGTTGTCTAGGCAGGCATGAACCAGGGCTGACACGTAGATGGGTCAGGGGCAACATGTGCCCTCACCCGGGATGACACATGTCACGTTTCAAGGGCTATATGGGGTAGGTGATGTGCATGGATTCAGGTGTCACATGGCTCGTAAAGTTTAAATCCACGTCACCATGGATAAAATCACTACACCTCGTCACTCTGGTCTGATTGTCTCTCAACATCCCTCAGATATCACGTTCGAGATTCGACCAATACCAATGTGTTCATAGATAAGCGGTTCACAGCGATTGCGGGATCTCAATGTTCTCACTCTTTATCGGAGGGTTCAATCTTCGCAATCTGAAAAGTACTCGCTCAACCTTTTCTAATCGTGATCGTTGATCCTCCTTCTCAATGAGATCAATGACGTTGGTTGCTTTCAATTTGTGAACTAGCACGTCTCTTAAATTCCCCTTCGCGCTCTGCAATGATTCCCGACCGTCGATCTAATAGAACGGTTGGTATTCGATCCTTTAACTCTAGTGGATTTTTAGGTCAATATTGATGATTGAGATCGGTTTTCCTCCCAATGAATGACTCACATTCATCTCCTCTATCAGGTTCTTGATTCCACTATGGTTCTTGTTACTCCAAGAGTTCAGGTAATATTGACTATCGTGAAGTTTCATATCCCAGGGCTTCGAGCTCTCGAAGCTCTGAAACCATCATGAGCTAACTCCTTTCAGGATTAGCGCAGGGTTCCTAGACCTAGGTCACATGGACCTTCAGATGACTCTTGGGTTATGATCTCTAATCTTAGCCGGGTTTTTGGTTAAGGACTTGGGCCTGGAATCCCAGTCGCATCGAAAGGAGTCTAAAAGAGGTATCCTCCTGAGATGGGTGGGTTCATATCGACACGATATCTCTAACTCGACCATCTTACAAGATTATGTACCAGGAAGCCTCAAGAGATAAGATGGGAATATCGAATATCAGTTAGAAGTGTAAGTTTACACAGAGATAGAGGCATACACATATCATAACCATTCTACACAAAAGTCATTTATCAATACACATATGTATAAATCCAAGCATTCATCCCTTATTTCAGTTCAATACATAAAATAGGTAAAATACTTATCAGAACCAGATAACGTGAAGCTACTTCTGAAAGGGGTGCATGTTTCCACACAACCATAGGCTCAGTCACTCCAACAAATTTACCACTAGCCACCCACAAGCTAGACCATGATGCTCTTACACATAATATTTTCTTCTACCTCAACCACAATACAGATGAAGGTTACTCTCCTCCTCCCGCAGGATCTTGGCAATGGTTTACATGATACCAAGTAAGGAGGACCGACCTCGTTTATCATCTTGTATCATAACCTTCTCAACCACTTCCTATGACCAGAACATTTATTTCCCAGTTCTTCCTTGAACCAAAGAGCTTTACCTCTCATCTCTGCACTCTTCATAGGCCTTCCTCTGCCGACCACACCTTCCTTTTTTGCGTCCTTCAACAAGGTTTCATGTTTGTCGAATTCTCGGCCTATGGTCAGGTATTGAAGCCTTACATATGGGTGCTCTTCCCCATCCTTTCATTAACTCTTGAGGAGGTCTTCCCACCTACCAGCCTAGCTGTAATTCATTTCTGGGTGAGAGGATTGTTATGGTCCTAAGCAATTAAATCTAGTAAGGCACTGGTTTGGTGAAGGTTAACACAACCATTCCTGGTCCCCTTCACCATATCTTTTCATAGCATTCATGGTCTTTCTTAGTATAGCCCCCTTCCAACATTCATGCAACACTTATCCATATTTCTAGTGATTAACAAAATTTACATTCATTGACCTTTTATACAAAGGTCCATCAAATCAAACATTCACACATATTAAGTTTTCCATAGCCTCTTGGCCATTATAGTTATATTTACAAACTGGGGGAAACATGGTGTTACAAATCTCTCCCCCTTAACGGAACATCCTCCTCGATGTTCTATCTATCAACATGCTTTGTATATACAGAAGTGAACAAAAATGGATATGCTTGTCTCATGGCATCCTCTGTTTCCCATGTAGCCTCATCTGGGCCAAAGTGTTTCCACTGCACCTTGACCTATGCAATGGTTCGGTTCCTGAGTGGGGTTTAATTCCTGTCTAGTATGCATTGAGGTTTTGGTAGGAATTATCCCTCCGATTCCACCTGGATCACAGACTAGTCAATTATATGATTAGAATCATGTACATATTTATTCAATATTGAAACATGGAAAACATTATGTGCCTTTATTGTGGGAGGCAGTGCTAGCCTATAGGCTACAGGTCCCACTTTATCTAATACTTCAAAGGGTCCACAATACCGAGGTTCCAGTTAGGCACAAGCTCCCATTCTCAAGGAACTCTTTCTGGGCCTAACTCTGAGATAGACATGATCTCCTGTCTTGAATTCTCTGGGAGTTCTCTTTCTGTCGGTGTAACTTTTTTGTCTATCCTGAGTGATTTTCATATTTTTCTTTATTTGAATCACTTGTTGTTCCATTTCTTTCAGCATGCCAGGTCTGATTGTAATTCTATTCACTGGATTACTCCAACTGACTAAAGTTTTGCATTGTCTACCATAGAGGGCTTCGAAAGGGCTCATCCTCAGTGATTCTTGATAACCGTTGTTGTAGGAAAATTCTATGAGTGGAAGGTAGTCCTCCCACTTCTTAGGCTGATGCATTACATGCATTCTTAGCATGTCTTCTAATAACGGGTTTACTCTTTCTGTCTGTCCATCGGTTTGAGGGTGATAGGTTGTGCTAAACAACAATTTAGTCTCAAAACTAGCCATCAAGGATTTCCAAAAGCTTGAAGTGAATTTCGTGTCTCTGTCAAATACAATCTCCCTAGGCATGCCATGGAGTCTGAATATATCCTTCATGAATATGTTGGCAAAATCTATTTCCTTGCAATTCGATTTAACAAGAATGAAGTGAGCAGAATTGCTCAACTTGTCCACCACTACCATGATGACATCATTCTTCCTAGCCGATTTTGGTAATCCAGTGATGAAATCCATGGAGATGGTCTCCCATTTCCATTCTGAAATTGGTAGAGGTCACAACAACCCTGGTGGGTGTCGGTGTTTTTCCTTAACTTGATGGCATTCTAGACATTTGGCTAAATATTTAGCTATGTCCTTTTTCAATCAAGGCCAATAGAATTGTTTCCTAGTGGTTGTGATAATTTTATGATATCTTGGGTGGTCGATATGTGGTCTCTTGTGTAGTTCATCCATTATGAACCTCTTCAAGTCATCACAACTTGGGATATACAATATGTTTTTGTAAGTCAACATACCTTTGTCCAACATCTGATAGCCTTTATGTTTTAGCCTTGTGGGCTCTTGTTTTAGGTACGATGTCACGGTCTTGAAGAATGCATCTGTTTCTTATGCATTCATGACTCTTTGCTTGACATTTGTTTCACATGTGCTCATCGTTTCCAGGTGAATCATTTTCATAATTCTTCTAAGGGCACCAAACACCCTATTTTTCTTTCCTTTAATGTGTTTGATTTTGAAATCAAACTCACTAAGGAGATCCATCCACCTAGATTTTCTAGAATTGAGTTTCGGTTGATCAAACAGGTGCCTCAACCCATAGTGGTATGTCATAAGTATAAATCTCTTACCCAGGAGGTAATTCCTCCACATTTTTAAAGCATGCACTATGACAACCAACTCTAGATCATGGGTCACATAATTGATTTCATGCTCTTTCAATTTTCTTAATTCGTAGCAAACTACACGTCCTTCTTGCATAAGGACTCCTCTGAGTCCTTCCTTACAGGCATCTATGCATATGAGGAAGTCAATATTAGGGTATGCAATATTCATCATGGGTGCATGGGTTAGAAGGTATTTTAGTGCCTGAAATCTTTCTTCACATTCCAATGTCCAAATGAATTTAAACCCCATTTTATGAAGGGCAGTGATTGGGAAACCAATCTTGGAAAATCCTTTTATAAACCTTCTATAATATCCTGCTAATCCCATAAAGGATCTGATATCAGATACATCCTTTGGGGTAGGCCATTCCATAATAGATCTGATCTTGTCAAGGTCTACTGCCACTCCTTATTTAGAAATAACATGGCCTAAGTAATGGACTTGTTTCTAGAAAAAGTCACACTTTCTCAACTTAGCGTAGAGTTGATTCTCTCTTAGAACTTGAAGTACAAGTCTAAGATGTTCTTCATGCTCCTCTCTATTCTTGGAGTAGATTAGGATATCATCAATGAAAACCAATACAAATTTGTCTAGGAATTTGGTGAGTACATTATTCATCAGGCACATAAAAGTGGAAGGGGCATTGGTTAATCCAAATGGAACCACCAAAAATTCATAGTGACCATACCTTGTCCTGAAGGTTGTTTTGTGGATATGTTCATCCTTGATTCTGACTTGATGGTATCCAAACCTCAATTCAATATTTGAGAAAATGGAAGCACCCCCTAATTGGTCGAATAAGTCATTGATTCTTGGTAAGGGGTACTTGTTCTTTATGGTTGTCTTATTGAGTTGTATATAATCTATTCATAGTCGGAGTGTGCCATATTTCTTCTTCACAAACAAGACTGGTGCTCCCCACAGGGACACACTGGGCCGGATGTAGCCTTTTTCCATCATTTCCTTTAGTTGTAGCTTGAGCTCAACTAGCTCAGGTGTACTCATCCTATAGGGTGTCCTAGACACTGGCACTGCTCCTGGTGCAATCTCTATGGAGAAGTCAATGTATCTTCTCGGAGGTAGACCCTATACCTCTTCTAGAAACACGTCTCTATACTCTCTTAGTATGGGGTGGTCCTCTAGGTTTGTTTTTTCATCCTAAATAGATTCCAATACCTATATTGCATATAGAGGACATCCCTTTCTGCAATAATTTTTCATTTGAAGGGTTGATATTCGTCTCACTGAGAAAAGCTTTTGAATACCTTGGAGGGTTATCATTATCCATTCTTAATTTACACATTCTAAGGTTTTATGGTAACGTTCCAACTTATTTTTATATGCATCTAGCCAATACATACCAATCAACAAGTCATAAGATCCTAGAGGAAGTATGTTAAGGGTATCTTGGGTGGGAAATCCATCCATAATGAATTGACAAGTTGGTATGACCTCTGTTATTTTTCTTTTGGTGCCAATGGCTAGTTATACCAACCATGGCTTAGAATGTCTATGTGGATGCAATTTACACTTATCAAAAGTCTAAGGGGCCACATAACTCAAATTAGAACCAGGGTCAATTAAAATAGAAATTAGTTGGATGGCAATCATACCTTCCATATCCACCATTGAAGCTTGGTGGTCGACTTGTTTATTATCCACGGCTGCATAAATCCGTGGGATACTCCTAGCCACATCATTGATGGTGGTAGCTTCTTGGATGTTGTAAAATATCCTACTGTTATGTTGTCTATGTGGACAGTCCCTCAGTAGATGTTCTTCTCCACAACCCCAACATTTCAACGGTTCCTTATTTTTGGGTTATTCGTATTTCCTTGGGTTCCTCCAAAAGGTTTATTTCCACTCTGGGAGGGGAAATTATGTTGATATACACTTCTAGCAGGAAGGCTTATCCTAGATTCCTTCCTATAGTTCTTAAATATTGAGGATTTTAACCCCTTCTTATTGAATCTAAAACCGCTCCTCTTCTTCCAATCCTCCTGAGGTTCTCTTTGACTCCTAAAATGTTAATAATAGTACCTTGCCTTGCATATAGTGTCTTCTAAGGTCTTTGGATCGTCAAACTCAATCTTTTTCTGGTAGTGTTATCAAATATTCTTGCAGGGGGGAATGTTTTCCTGGATTTGGCCCTTGGGTGGAAAAATGGTAAGAAATGGGTTAAAACCCACTTACCCTAAGTCTTGTGTGCGTAGACGCATCAAGCTAAGTGACGCATAGATCTGGGCAGTTGAGATTCACGCACCCAAATATACGGTGCAAGAGCCATATCGGACCCCGCCCCCCCCCCCCCCCCCCCCCCCNGAGAGGGGGGGGGGTCCAAGTTGGTGGTTTTAAAATGTGGGGCCCCCACTAACATGTCGCCCTCTCCTTAACTCATACCCCCCGCCTAAAACCTCTTACTGCCACCTACCCCCTCTGAGTAGACCACTTACCACCATCTCTTACCGCTCCCACCTCCTGCTAACACCTGTCTCCCACTCTATCTCTCACCTCTGCCCATCACATTGCTCACTCTTCCTCCTCATCTCATTATGGTACACCTATCCTCCACTCACTGTCAGACCATGTCTCCTTATCACTCCCGCCTACCATCTCCTTCCAGGTGTTCTACCACTCACCTCCTCCTAGGTAGATGGTCCCCATCCTTTCCTCTACCCCCACATCCTCAACTCGTTCCACTTCATTGATGTCATGTCCTAGCACAACACCCATGTTTTCTGCCACCCGTACTTTCCCGGTCACCTTCCATTTTCCACGTCTGTCTACATGGGCACCTCTCGTCTCACCTCCATGTTGATGGCACCATCGTCCCTGCCAGATCTTTGTCCACGTCCATCATCTGGGTCCCCTTGTAGCAGTTCAACGAAGCAGTAGATAGACAAGGGAAGGCTACCACGTCCTATAAATGCTGAGCTGATTTGAGCCTCCCCGATCCCGAGGAATAAGTTATTAAAGTAGTTGGTGGTGGTTGGACATTGTTTTCACCATTAATGGAAAGTCCAGAAAGGGACTGTCAGCTGGTCAACTCACTTGCAGGCCCGTTCTGGAAAGCGATTGCGTCTCACCGAACTTCACGACTAGCCAGGGACTACATGTGCAGTCTAACGGGAGGCATGCAGACGTAACTCCTTTAATTTAATAGTTAGAACTTGTTGTTGGGAGTCGGTTTTGAGTATTTAGGAGTCATTCTCAATTTCAGTTAGTGTCGATGGTTGAGCTAAGCTCTCGATTGTAAATCCTTAATGAATCCTTTGGTTCTCTGGTTAAGTACATGCATTTGAGATTTCTTGTTTAGTGAAATTTAACTTCTTTCCATATCTTTGTAAACACCGTGTTAAGACATTCAGAATTAGAGGATTCGGTTGAGGGTGATGATGTTTTTGTGATGTAGGTTTGATCACTGCAATATTCTCGCCAGTTTTAATTAGTTTCTCGTGTTATCTTATTCCCTCTAATTCTGAAAAATCGAGCATGGATGATCTAATCGGGTGTTGTGATTGTAGTATAGTTTAGGTTTTACTATATATGGTGCTGCAACGTTTTCAATTTCTTGAAGTTTTCAGATCCAAGAGGATCTTGCATCTGATACTTTTTCCCCACAGGCTGTTGGAAGAAAGGATGTCCAGAGCAGACTTTCATGCTTTCCTCGTGTTTCTTCTGTCTAATCACCACTATACAAACTTACTGGCTTAATTTAAATCAAGACCTCACTTGTCTATGCATGCCAACCCAATTTTCTGAGTTAAAATGCTATAATATTGAGACTGTGTCCATTAGACCACCCATTAAACTATTTACCATGACATATAAACTAATGGGTATCAGGATTATCTCTGACGCAATCCAGAGGTAACTTCTAGTGCTAATATTTCTGGTGTCGTTGCGGGGGACGAATTGAAGATTTTTCCTAGGTAGAATGACAATGAACTTCTAATTCTGAAGGTGCATCAGAAATCAGAACCTTTGAAGATTGCAACTATGCACCTGGCAACTCCAATGTATCAACTCCACTGTTTCAATGTGGTTGCTTCTGGATACACCTGGTAGCCCCTCAGAGAACAAAATGATCAGATCTAGTCTTTGATGATGAACAAAGACCAGAAACACTCATCCTGCGCATCATTCACCTGGCGACTCCATGGTTTAAGAATTGATTGACTCCACTAGTTCGAAATGGAAAGAATCCTAGCTCAGAGGTTTGCTCCTTTTAATTTTTCTGTTGTTCTTGGTTTTCCCAATGTTGTTTCTGCTCCAAATGAATGGAATGATTATTTTCCTATATTTAGAGAGCATAAAGAGGACAACCTTGCTCATCATCTCAGAGAGTTTCATGAACTCATGCACCAATGGGTGATACATTAGGAGGATGTATTAATGAAGATGTTCATGTTCTCATTAGCAAGTGATGCTCATGAGTGGTATCATTCCTTACCCCCTGCTAGCATTTCTTCACTGGGAGAATTCCATGCAGCTTTAAATTCTCATTGTCATAAGTTTTATCCCTCTGAGTTAATTTTGCATAGTTTTTGTGAGGGATACAACGATTGTATTCAAGATAGAGCGACTTCTTACGTAGGCTGTGAGGATGAGCCTGATGACTTGGATTAGAAATCAGTCCTTTCTCATCCATGTTCATCTGCATCAGATGAAAGTTGTAAGGATGAGGACTAAGAAGAAGGGGCTCTAAGTGAACTGATGGAGCTGGTAAAGTCTCTTTCTACAGAGTTAGAGGAATTGAAGGCAGAACATGAGTGCTACCATTTTGAAGAAAATGCAGAGGATTTTCCAGCCACTAAAGGGGATGTTCTTGTTAGCTCTATTGAGGATGATGATAAATATTTCATGGTTGTAGAGGCTCTATATTATTCTCCCGAGGTGCCTATTGTCCCTAGCTTTGATGATTATTCAAATGAAGAGTAGCAAAGCCTCACATCACAATTTTCTGACCAGAGGAGAAGTCATCCTGTATATGACAGATATGAATCAGATTCTGAGATGGATATGAAGGATATCCAAGAACACACAACAGAGCCTTATCTTATTTTCTTTAAATAATATTTTCATGAGGAAATCATCTAGCCTTAGCCTACAGAAGACACTGAGCAGCATGATGAAGAGTAGAGTTTTCCCACAGGTCATGTTTATGATGATTATGAATCTAGCCCTTGGGAGAGCCTAGAATAAAAACCAGAGGAGCAACAGAAGGGGCAGTTTATCTCCTATCCAGAGCATGTCAGCGAGTAGCCATCATTTGAGGACAGTCAGCCTATATCAACCTCCCATCTGCCTATGCCTACCAGTGATATTCATCCTTGGTGGTAAGTAGACTGCTTACCACCATCTCTTACCGCTCTCACCTCCTGCTAACACATGTATCCCACTTTGTCTCTCACATCTTCCCATCACATCGCCCACTCTCCCTCTTCATCTCATTATGGTACACCTATCCTCCATTCACCATCAGACCATGTCTCCTTATCACTCTTGCCTACCATCTCCTACCAGGTTTTTTACCACTCACATCCTCCTAGGTAGATGGTCCCCATCCCATCTACTGCCATGGCCTTTCCTATGCCCCTGAATCCTCACCTCATGCCACTTCATCGTTGTCTTGTCCCAGTGCATCACCCACGTTTTCAGCTGCTCGTACTTTCCCAGTCACCTTCCATATTCCACGTCTGTCTACATGGGTGCCTCTCATCTCACCTCCACGTTAATGGTGTCATCATCCCTGCCAGATCCTCATCCACATCTGTCATCTGGGTAGTTCAATGAAGTAGCAGACAGCCAAGGGAAGTCCGCCACGTCTTATAAATGCAGTGTTGATTTGAGCCTCCCCGATCTCGAGGAAGCAGCTATTAAAGTAGTTGTTGGTGGTTGGAAATTGTTTTCACCATTAATGGAAAGTCCAGAAAGGTACTGTCAGCTGGTCAACTCACTTGCAGGCCTGTTCTAGAACACGATTGCATTTGACTGAACTTCACAACTAGCCAAAGAATGCATGTGCAGTCTGACAGGAGGCATGCATACATAACACCTTTAATGTAATAGTTAGAACTTGCTGCTGGGAGTTGGTTTTGAATATTTAGGAGTTGTTCTCAATTTCAGTTAGTGTCGATGGTTGAGCTAAGCTCCCTATTGTAAATCCTTAATGAAGCCTCTGGTTCTATGGTTATGTACATGCATTTGAGACTTCTTGTTTAATGAAAGTCAACTTCTTTCCATCTCTCTGTAAACATTGTGTTAAGACACTTGGAATTGGAGGATCCAGTCAAGGGTGGTGATGTTGTTGTGATGTAGGTTTGATCATTGCAATATTCTCACTAGTTTTAATCAGTTTCTTGGGTTATCTTATTCCCTCTAATTTTGAAAACTCGGGCATGGATGATCCAGTCGGGTGTTGTAATTGTAGTATAGTGTAGGTTTGACTATATTTGTTGTTGCAACGTTTTCAGTTTCTTGAAGTTTTCATATCCAAGAGGATATTGCATCTGAGACTTTTCCCCTATAGGTTGTTGGAAGACTGGATGTCTAGAGCAGACTTTCATTCTTTCCTCATCTTTCTTCTATCTAATCACCACTATACAAACTTATTGTCTTAAGTTAAATCAAGACCTCACTTGTCTATGCATGCCAACCTAATTTTCTGAGTTAAAACGATATAATCTTGAGTCTGTGTCCATTAGACCACCCTTTAAACTATTTTCCATGACATACAAACTGATGGTTATCAGGCTTACCTCTTATGCAATCTAGAGGTGACTTCTGGTGCTAATAGGTAGGTCTGAGGTAATCCATTGATAAATCGTTTCACTTTTACCTTTTCATCTTTTATGTAGGGTACATACCTCAACAGCTCAAGAAATTTATTGATATATTCCTCTATGTTGAGTTGTCCCAGCTAGAGTTTATAGAACTCCTTAGTCTTCCCGTCGAGGTATTTCTCTAACAAATACTTCTTCTTGAAGTGTTTCTAAAATTTGTTCCATGATAATTCCTTTTCATGGATTCCTTTCACATTCTTAATATCTTCCCACCAAATGAAAGCCTTTCCATTCGGGTTGAAGATGGCAATTTGAGCCTTCAAGTTTTCACAATAGTCATGAACTCTGAAGTACTTATTTAAACCAAGAATCCAAGATTTTGCCTCTTCCACTTTCTTAATATCACCATCGAAAGAGGGTGGTTTGGATTTCTTGAACGCTTCAGGGTCAATACTTTTGGAATGCTTTCGCTTCTTCCCTCTCCTTTGAGAATGTGAGCTAGTTTTGCTACTAGAAGATCCCTATGAGTTGCCAGTTTCCATCCCAGAGGATTCTCCTGATGAGTGTCCCTTGTCTCCAGGTTGGGAATTCCTCGAGGTACTCCTCCTAGTGTGGCCACTTATGGGACCACGTTTTCGTATCTCAGGTGGACTTCGGCTTCTCTTCGTATGTCGTCGGTCCACATGACTAGTTGCAGGTCCATGTTGAAGTTGTCTCTATATGTCCGATAAGATCTGCAACAAGACTGCATTTATTTATGTTTGCTTCTCTTGTTCCTTTATCAATCTCTCATCGTTGGCCTTGCAACTTTGTAATTCGACCTTGAGGCTCCTTACAGTTTCAGCCAGACTCGAAGGGGTCTCTATTTCCCTCCTCTTGTCAGATTCTTTGTATCTATTGTGGGAGCCATCCCCCACTTCATGGCACATCACCATCCTTTATGCTTGTAGTTTTTCGTGGTTCACCGACTTCTTTAGTGCTGACAAAACACTCATTTTTATCCATCGGTCTATTAATTCATAGACAACACACAATTCATATTTTTTAAATACACACACACAATAGAAAACTTCATCCTTTTCTGCAATAAAAGTTTAAACAGACTCTTTGAGGGAGGATTAGAATAGGGTATCACCCTTAAAATTCCTTAAAATAAGGTTCTTACACGACTCGTTCATGAACCCAAGCAGGACAAGTGTTGTAACCATGCTCTAATACCAATTTGTAACACTCCCAACCCTTAAATAGAATTTCTAGGGGTGGGGCATCAAATTTTCTCTTTTCTTGGTTCATTTTTGGTCCTTTACTTAAGCCAAAACCCTCTTAACCAACTTCCCAAAACTTACATCTCTCACTAGGTGATTAAACTGTTGATTTTTTAATAACCTAGGCATAAGCACGAAGTTCATTCCATTTTATCATTTTACTTAAACCATTAATGTTGCAACAATCAAGATCACAAGAAGAAGCACCATGCACAAGAACAAAAGAAGTATCTTGGGAAACCCTTCTCAACAAGGGAAGAAAACCTAACCAAATCCTTTTCTATATTCCTCAAGAGAAATACCTTCACCACCAAGATAAACCCTAGCACACAAGAGGGTGCTCAAACCCTATAAGACTAGCGCCCAAGAGAGGTGCACACTTTTCCCAAGGAAGTGTACTTGCTGAAATTTCCAAACATGTGTGAAGGATATGATTCAACAATGGGGAATATTCCTTTACTTATAGTAGACTTGTCCTATCAACAGAAGTGTCTATTGGCACAACATGGCCAACCTCTCTAAGTCACATTATAATTAATATTAACCAGATTAATTATCTTATACATTTATTACTAATCACATTAAGGTGGGGCCGACCTGTACCCTTTACATTACAATTAGGGTTACATGAAGGTATGACTCTTGAACACTATATCAATGGATATGATACACCCACTAGTGCTCATCCACTAGGGGAAAATCCATAGGGATGTCCATATCTCTGGCTCACTGCATTACACAGAAGAACCATATCTTCACACATTCACCTGTACTCGTCCACAGGCACGTCCACTCTACAGATATTCTTTCCCACTGCCTGACACAACAGAATCATGAAGAGTTTCTTGTCAAATCTGGTGCTCAGAGGAGGATAATACATCATCTTCATTTATGTTCACATGACGATGCACCCAACAATTTGGGATTTCACACGTTCACCTTGTGCTCAGCCACATGCACGTCTAACTCAATAGATCACCTTTCACAATGGATAATCATATGGATTTCTTCTCAACTCTCTGAATGGAGGATGTCATCTCTACATTCTAGCTCTATCTCAGTTAGGAACCACATACCATTCTTAGGGGATTTCTCTAAGGTTTGTAAGATGTAGAAAGACTCACATAGTAGCAATGATCCACATATCACACATTTGTAAGCTAGATAATGTATCACATAGTTGCAATCATCAACACTCCCTCTTAGCTAGGGAGGAATTCTTTATCATTCCAAGTCTCACACGGATATATTTTGAATTTTGTCTTGGCTGGAGTCATCAATACTCCCTCTCAACTAGGGAGGCATTCTTCACCAAGTTAGTTTGGTGAAAATGTCTACAATCTGCTCATGTGTAGGAAGGTATTGCATGTGTATGATTTTCCATCTGCATCATATCTCTGATATAAGGATATTTCATCTTGTCGTGTTTTGATTCATCAGAAAAAATTGGGTTCTCAAGGATATTTATACATGGCTCTTGGTTATCATCATAGGATCCATCTCATGGTCAAGTAAATCTATCAGAAGTTTGTGAAGCCACATGCTTTGCAAATTCACTGCTATATACTCTGTCTCTGGTGCAATCAAGGCCAGAGAGTTTTGTTTCTTGTTGCCTCAGGAAACCATGGAAATGTTCATGGTACAACATCAACCGGATGTGCTCTTACAGTTTATTGTAATTTTTTCTCAATCTGAATCGACATATCCTCCAAACTCAAGTTCACATTGAAGGCATGTATTAGGCCATATCCAACCGTGCCTCAGATATATCTTAATACATGTTATGTTGTTGTCTAGAGAGTCAGTTTTGGTTGACTCATGAAATGACTAAGAACATTCATTGCATGGAATGAATCAAGTCTGGTGTTAAATAGATACATCAATGATCCAATCAGCTGTGGATCAGTCTCGTCTGAATCATCATCAATCCATCATGGTGATTTTGTATTCTGTCATACTTGAACTTATTTAATATTTTCACTATATATTTTCGTTAACTCCGGAAAATATTGTTGGTCCTTTGTCATACTTCTTGTCTCAAGAAGTAGTGCATCATACTCATATTATTCATCTATAATTCAGAAGTCAAGGATTACTTGTATCCAACAACAAGGATTTCTAAATAAGTAATCAAAATCAAGCTCTCATTATCAACACTGTAATGATATAGGTTTGGATCAACAACACTCTTGCTGAAATCCAAACTCATCAAGAATTTATCTATCTGATATAGTTTCCAACTCATGGATGGTAGTATGGATGGAAGTGTATCGGGATTTACTAGATCAAGTGTCTGAGCATAGACAACTCCATTTGTTTGTGATAATCCTTTGGCTATAGATCTCGTTTTGTATTTCTCGACACTTCCATCAGTTGCATGCTTGATCTTATAGATCTACTTGGAAGTTACCACAGGCTTCCCTTATGGTCCCTGAATAATATTGTTTTCAACATTCTTTAAGATATATTGGTATTCTTCTGTTATGGCATCTTTCCATACATGTTATTTTGTTGCTTCTCTAAGACAAGGAGGCTCAGCATCAATGAAGTGGTTCATGATTGAAGGATAGCTCGAAAATCTCTTTTTCTTTCTAGGGATGTGCCTTGATAGGATTGTATGTTTCTTTGCATATTGCACAGTGAGTCTAGGTAAGTCTTGTATGCCCTACTGCAGTATCTCTGAACGTATCAACTGGAGAAATTGGAGAAAATGGAATAATGTTTGTCTCCCTCTAAACTGTTGAAGGGGGAGAAGGTATTGTCTTACTGTTAATATCCATATGAGATTCTCTGGATCTTTGAAAGACTATCTCTTATTCAAGGACAATGTCTATGCTTGTCTCAATCTGTCTCTGACCAGGGATGTCGATTTGGAATGTCTTTGAAGATTCAATGTATCCTTTCTTTCTAAAGGATCTAGCTTGGACTTCTTCTCTCTGGGTACATGAAAATACATTGGGCACCCACATAACCTAAAGTGTTCAATATTAGGCTTCATTTCGGTGAAGTTTTCTTTGGGGGTTATGTTTTTCAAAGTTTGATGAAGACTTTTTCTAAACATATACTATGCCATGCATGCTTATTCCCATGGAATCATAGAGAGATTCTGATCATGCATTATTGCATTGGTTGTCTCAGTGATGATTCTATTCTTCCTCTTTCTCAAATAGTTTTGACTCCCCTCTGAGTCAATTAACTCCCTCTGAAGGATGAGAATCTTCCTTTTTTCTTAACCTGTCTGGAACAAGAAAAACAAGATGAAACAAAAATAAGAATATCTCCTAAAGGATAATAATGGGTACATCTCTAGAATCAAAACAATTTAAGGATTGTTGTCACAACTAAAACACCTACTTGTAATGTAGAAAACTTTATAAATATAGGTTAGAGTAATGACACTTTCAACAATCAAACCTGTAGTCTTCACTTCTAGTGTGTTGTTCCTATTAATGCACTGAGATCCCTCTGGATCCAAGAATTCGTAAAAAGGTTCCTTCATCCTGCAATTACCCTCATGACAATGATACAAATAATATATGTACAAGTGCATACCTGAGGGTGTTGATATAATTTCTCCAATGGTACATGGATGATCTCTTGTCCTTTGACATCTTCTTGAAGGAGGTATGTCACAGTGACACCTTTTGTATCACCCGCAATAAGTCTTCCTTTGAAGTCTTGTCTTCCAGGAACTTTAAGTTGTTTGATCCATCAAGCTTACCTTCCATCGTGGTTTTGTTCATCATAATTTTAGATTCTTCACAACCCTTTGTTAACTGAGCTAGAAAACCTAGAGGCTAGGCTAGGCTAGCACTTTTAGGTTTTATTGGACTTGTGAATGCCAAAAATAAGCCTTTGAAATATAGGAGAACACTAGTGAGCTGAAGATCTCCTTCAATGATTTGGAGAAACCCTAACACTAAAATTTATGCAGAAATTGGTGAAACCCTAGAAACCCTAGGGCCAAAATTTCAAAATGCTCAAAATTTCGATATGAAGCTTGATGGAAGTGCGTTCAATGAGGCCGTACACTCCTATACCAAAAATATCCCCAACTTCCAAGTATTAAGGGATGAAACTTAGAAATAAGGAGGGTTGTACGGAATTTCGAGAAACCCTAGGAGGGCCATACGGTTCTACAAAAAGAGGATGGTTTGCCTTGAAGTTTTGTGCAATGGGTTCTTCAAGACCTATGATTTGAAACCATATTGATTTTTCAATAATCTAGGCTTAAGCATGAATTTCATTCCATTTTATCATTTTACTTAAGTCATTAATGTTGCAACAATCAACATCACAAGAAGAACCACCATGCACAAGAACACAAGAAGTATCCTGGGAAACCCTTCTCAACAAGGGAAGAAAACCCAGCCAAATCCTTTTCTATATTCCTCAAGAGAAACAAGTTCACCATAAAGATAAAACCTAGCACACAAGAGGGTTCTCAAACCCTAAAAGACTAGCGCCCAAGAGAACTGTGCACTTTTCCCAAGGAAGTGTGCTTGCTGAAAATTCCAAACATGTGTGAAGGATATGATTCCATAATGGGGAATCTTCCTTTACTTATATTAGACTTGTCCTATCAATAGAATTGTTTATTGGAACAACAGGGCCAACCTCTCTAAGTCACATTATAATTAATATTAACTAGATTAATTATCTTTTACATTTATTACTAATCACATTAATGTGGGGCTGACTTGTACCCTATACATTACAATTAGGGTAACAGGTAGGTCTGACTCTTGAACAATATAGCAAGGGATATGATACACCCACTAGTGCTCATCCACTAGGGGCACATCCATAGGGATTTCCATATCTTTGGCTCACTGCATTAGACAGAAGAACCAAATCTTCACGCGTTCACCTGTGCTCATCCGCAAGTACATCCACTATAGAGATCTTCTTTCCCACTGCCTCACAAAGGAGAATCATCTGGATTTTCTCGTCAACTCTATTTCTCAGAGGATTCAAATACATCATCTTCATTTATTTTCACATAACAATGCACCCAACACTTTGGGATTTCATGTGTTCACCTTGTTCTCAGCCACAGGCACGTCGAACTCAACAGATCGCCTTTCCCACTGGATAATCATCTGGAGTTCTTCTCAACTCTCTGAATGGAGGAGGTCTATTACACATCAAAATTAATCACTTCAATGATTACCTATTGTCGTCATTACAAGTGTCGTATTTTGGCTGCAACTGTTGCAAACATCATATTGTCATCTTTCCTATGTCATGTCTCGAATGACATCACAAGGAACACTTGAAGACACACTCAGAGACTGGTTAAAGAAGTAGAAATCATTTGAAAAAGAGTACAAAGTATTTTCCTTGATAAAAACCACTTAAAAATGAATTTTGAAGGGCAACACTCCCCTACCCATTAGTAGGGAGTACTAGCACTCCTTTCCCTCCTTTGGGGGAGCATTGTAGCTCTCTGTGCACTATTCTGGGGGAGCGTTGGGTTTTTTTGAGGAAATCTTGGGCAACGCTCCCTTACCCACTAGCAGGGAGTGCTGGTGCTCCTTTCCCTCCTTTGGGGGAGCGTTGTAGTGCTCTGTGCACCATTCTAGGGGAGTGTTATGTTGTTGACAAAATCAGGGGAAGATACCCCTTATCTTTGAAATCAGTTGGATTCGAATCTGAGGTCAAGGCTAGATCTTGGGGAGGATCCACAACTGATGGAGAAAGATCCTCAACCTATTCCAAGAATCTCTAAGGTGGTTAGGCCTCTCCAAGCTTATATAAGGCAGCCTTCTCATGGTGAAAGGGATGGAGAGATTGAGAAATACCTAACTTATGATCTCATAAGGAAGGAGAGAGACAATGAAGGCATCAAACTTATGATCTCATAAGGGAGATAATTAGTGAAGCATAGTCATTTGTTTTTTGGATCATTTGAGCAAGGGGTTGGACAAGGAGAGTTGGAAGAGGTTGTTGCAACTTCATCAAGGTTTTGTAAGTATATATTTTGAGTTCTCATTAATACATGTGCTTGGCATGTTTCCTTCAATATTGTGTATATCTGCATGAACTTGTCTTTAATGGATAAATCTAGTTTCAAACTAATCATGGCATAATAGAAAGTATGATTTGTCTTTTCTTTTTATTGAATTGCAGGACATGTTAAGGAGCTTGAAGATCAAAGCTCAACTTGGACTGGGCAAGGACAAACATCGTAAAAAGGTACAGCTTCTTCCTCTTCTCTATATATTAGATTATCTAGGTTTAAAGGGATGTCAATGATCAAATTTATCACCTTTATGTCTTGGTCTAAAAGTCTAGATCCAAGAGGGAATTCACCTATCCGCGGGGGGATTTTCCTGTAACAGAAATTGGCAACTCCGCTAGGGAGAAAAGATTTCAGTTGTGGTTTCCTTCCTTGCTCTTGTTTTTGGCCTTTTCTCATATTTAGATCTTATTAATGTTGTGATTTTGATTCTTAGATGTGTTATTGGCTCTTGGATTCATCCCATACACACTCAATTTCTGGATTTTCTTGAGTTTTTTTAGTTCTGGGCAAGTTTTTGTTCTTCTGAGAGGCTAGCGCTCCCCTGCCTCTACAACCAGAGAGATAGAACTCCCTTGTAGGATCCCATGGAGCGCTACAATACTTTGGTTCCCTTGACACCAGAGCGTTGGTATTTTTCTACTAAAAAACCTTTTGGGAGTTGATCTCTGAGTTTAATTTTTTGTTGATTCATCTGCTTAGGGTTATCACCATCTTAGTGTGTCTTTGTTTTGGCCTCCAACATTTTATTTCTAAGAATTGATGATGTTTTGTTTGGATTTTTGACATATTCCTTCCTTACTTTGAGTCATTCTTCTTCTTTGATATTTGGAGTCGATCTACTGCTTTTTTCATTTATCTAATTGAATGAAAGTTGTTGTAAGGAAATTTGAAGATCTATCCACTGTTCCATTTGATATTTGAAGTCATTTCTCCCAATAAATTACTCCTCTATTTACTTAGATTTTCCCACCTTTCAGATCACTTTTATTTTTTTTTCATCATCCATTAGCCTTCTCCTACCTTCACTAACAATTTCACCAATTTTTATGCATTCTGGGTGAGTTTTTTTTTCATTTTTTTTTCTCTTTTTATGAGATTCTTGGAGGAATAGAGCCCCCACCCTAGGCCATACCAGAGTGTTGATATATGACCATCTCTCCCCTATAGTGTTTTAGGGGGATATGCAACGCTCTGTACCCTTGAGATAGGGAGCACTAGTCTCTTTTTTGGGAGTTTTTGCCTTCTTCTGCTCAGTATTTTGCAGCCTATTTTGCAAAGGTCTTTAAACAGAGTCTGTGGTTGGTTTCTGAAGTTTTTTGGAATGGATTTTGATTCTTATCACTTCCTATTTCCTTGATTGGAGCTTGAAACCTTTTTTCAGAAATGTGAAATTTCCTTTTCTAGCTGCTTGTTTTGTCAGGACAGTTTTGAGTGATTTCTCTCTCTCCCTGTCTTTTCTTGGATTCTTCTATGCATTTTCTTGTGTTCCTTGAATGTTGTATTAGTTGTAGAATCCTTGATTGTGTTATTTTAGGAACATGTTTCTACTTTTTTTCTTTCATACCTCACTGCCTTGAGTGCATGCTTTGTTTGTAGCCTTTTTGCTTCGTGTCTTTTGCATCTGCATATGACTCTTTCTCCTGATTGAAAGTAGTAGAGAATCAAAGGATTTGTATTTAATTTATACATTATAATCAAACAAATAATATAGTTTCATTCTTGCTTTTGGGTAGTGAAACTAGCTTGCATTTGAAGTAGCGAAATTGCATGGTTTTTGGCATTTCAAGACATTGTGCATCTGGGAATGATAAATGTTTTCTCCTCGTAATATAGCTTTCATCGAAGTGAAATATTTGAATTCTCATTTCTTTTCATTCCTTAGAGTCGGTCAAAACATCATTTAGTCCACTCCATTTTCCTCTTGAGTAAACAACAGCCTTGAAATCAAGCGCTAAACTAAAATTTATCAGACATTTTTACATTTTCTGTTAGAAAACCTACATTAGCTTAAGGTGTAGGGATTTGGAATAGGTTGAAAGGATAAATTTCCAAAGATGTCAAAAAAAATTAGCATCTTGCGATAGAGAGATAAAATCCAATATTCATATAAGCTTACTGGGATCCCCCTCTCACACAGGGGTTATGCACGAGGTCACGTTTAGGAAAGTTACAAAGATTATCCCTCTGTGGTTTAACCATTCGTAGTAGTCAGTTAGTATATTAGGGGTTCTTCTTGAGGTTCAACTATCTTCATTTGGTCTCAGTGCTTCATGAACTCCGAATCCGTTTGGGGTCCTCTAGAGTTCTAGTGGTCCACTTGTCCTCAGTTCTCTTGAAGGGTTTTAGACTTGTTATCCTGCCCATACGTTCAGACTGGACTGTCGAATGTACCTGCCCAGGGTCTAACTAGGATTTGGTGACCTTAGTAGCCATAATATTCAAGGTCTTACACAAGATGACAGTAAAGGGAAGTCTCATTGTACTTGGAACAGACGTTGGTCAAACTCACTCGGGCTCCTTGGAGGGTAAATTCAAAATTACTGCGTGGAAGCTTGCACCAAGGTGTAAGTCTGTTAAACAGATCGCCAACGTAACTGATCCACCCGCTCTATCCCAACCCCTTCATCACCAACTAGTGGTTTCATTGTGGGAAGGTTTGTTTGATTATTTGCTTCTCAGATCAGTAGCGTGTGTTATTTATTTTACTTAGTGGACCTTACATCAAATCAGTGTTAATGGCATCAACTCCTAGGAGTACCAATGGAGGAACCCCTTGTCCCGGGGAACCTTTCACCTTTCCTTCTTTTGGAAACATTGGTCCTCCGTACATTGCCACACTGAGTCTTCCATGACTCACCATAGGATTACCGGTTTGGTTGTTCCCCACTCCAGTAATATCGAATCTTCCCAGTGCTTCAGCTGCACCTAATGCTTTAGATGTAAGTACACCACCCACACATCAACCTCATGTCGAATTTTCACCTTCTTCACCCATTAAGTCTCCTTCCCTTTCTCCTTCTTCGCCTAGTGAAAGCTCTAAAGCTAGTAGCCAGGTTGATAAGAAGAAGAAGAACCTAAAAAGGACCAAGCCTCCAACCATATCAGATGGTGGATCCAACAAACCAACTACTATTAATCGTACTGGGAGTGTTGATGAGGTTGACAAGATTAAAACGAATAATCTGAAACCCAAATTCCCTTGCAGTATTTGTAAGGGTGAATACTTTCTGAGGAATTGTCCTGGTCTTCCCAAGGTATTAGAAATTTGGTCCTCCACATCATCGGCCTCTACTAGACATGCTGGTGATGCTTCGTCAACTAGTAACGTTATGGTTGGTAAGAATAAGACAACCATCAAATTTCCTTGTATGTTATGCAAAGGTGATCATTATTCTCACCTTTGTCCTTGTATGGACAAGGCTTCTTCTCTTTTGGAAAATATTCAACTCCCAACTGGTTATCATAATATTTCCCCAAACCCATCGTTAGTTGATGGAATGGTCAATCTGTTTCCATCCCCAGTTAGTCCAGTTGATCAGGTGGTCAATCTAGTTTCATCCTCAGTTGAACCACTGACCAAAGTAATTGATCCAGTTTTGTCATCGATCAGCCCCACTTTTGATCTGAAAAGTGAAACTCAAGTGACTGATCCAGTCTCATCATTGGTCAGTCCCACCCTTCATTTGAAGAGTGCCAATCTGGTCAATCCCACTCCTCCTCTGACGAGTGCCAAAGTGGTTTCTCCAGTCCCTTCATCGGTCAGTCTAGTTGATCATGTCGTCAATCTGGTCACGTCCTTAGTTGAACCAGTTGACAAAGTGGTTGATTCAATCCCATCTTTGGTCAATCCCACTCTCATGTTAAGAATGCAACCCAAGCGGTCGATCTGTTTCCACCTATCAACCCCATTCTCCCCTTAGAGAATGAAATGCAAGTGGTCAATTTGATGTCATTATCAATCAATCCTACTCTCCCTCTAAAGAGTAAACCTGATTCTGCCCATGTTTTTCTCGTTGATACAGAATCTACCGTCCTGGGGAGCATTCCTCCTTCTCCTGTGAAACCCCATCCAAGTAATGAGGCCATCCTCTTTGATTGGGGTGTGATAACTGGACCTCGTCTTCCCTCTCACATTCCTTTCAAGATTACAGTACAATTTTGTGGTTGGGACATTCCTCATGCATTGATAGATGAAGGTTCATCCGTTAGTATTTTGTCCTCTATTGGTTGGCAAGCTTTGGGTTATCCTCAAATTGTGTCGGTTACCCAAACTCTGTTCATTTTTAACAGAATTACGAGTCACCATTTATGGATCCTTCCCTAGTTTCCCATAACTTTGGGAGGGAAAACTATCTTTATTGATGTTATGGTAGTCCAGGACCCCTTGGATTTCGATTTAATCCTTGGGCAATATTATGTCTATGCCATGAAAGCTATCGTGTCCACTCTTTTTTGTGTGATATATTTCCCTCACGATGGAACAATTGTGTCTATTGATCAACTTTAATGTGTTGGTCCTGACTTTATTACCAACCCAATGACCTCCCTAAATGGTTCTTATATGCAGATAGTATCACCCCCGCCACAGGTCAATTATGTGGCGTTATCTCCCATGCCTTCAATTGTCGATACAGATGAGACTCTCACTATAAGCTCGGACTTTTGTGACTTAGATCCGGTAGTTGACATGGTGATCTCTTTGATAGGGCTAGTAGAGAATGATCTCCTTACCCCTGTCGTGACCCTCGACATGTGTTCCTTTCAGAGTATTGTTCTTCCATCTAGTGAATATCTCTTGGAATCCATGACTGAGTTTTGTCCCTTGACATGTTTTCCTTCCAAATCATTATCCTCTTGGAAGCCTTGATTAATAAAAGGTCCTGAGCATATTTTTTCTCTTGTGTCAAGCTCGTTAAAAAATGAAACCGAAGCCATGAGCAGTTTTTTTTTTCTATGGCAAGCTCGTTAAAAAATGAAACAAAGGCTATGAGCATAGTTTTCCTCTCTATAGAAAGCTCTTTAAAAAATGAAACAGAAATCTGGGGATTGAAATCGGATCCTTGAGAATAGTTCTTTTACTGTGTCAAGCTCGTTAAAAAATGAAACAGTCACCTCTCATCCAAGTCGAGTCTTTCGTTAGGTCTCGTTTTTTAACCTTCATTTCATCCACCTATATCATTTTTCTCCATCTAGTATAGAAATCGGTGACAACCTCAAAGTCGGTGAATGAATTGAAGCTTGGGGGGCATGTCTCCAGCCTTTGATTATCATTATGGAGTTATGCCACTAGATTTTCAAGTTGGAGGCAGAGTACCAACCATCCATGGGTATCCCTACCATTGGAAATTACACTGGGAATTTACAAGCATACATTTAATTTTGTTTCAAGCTTGTTTAAAAATGAAACCAATAATGAGCTTAATCTTTGTTCTTTCTCATGCTTGAAAATACATGAGAATGTAACCGAGTATACTTTTATCACTTTTTCAGACTCGTAAAGGTTATACGAAAAAGGAACCCCCTGGAGTCTCATTTAAGTTCTTTTCAGACTCTGTAAACATGAAAAGATGTTGAGTGATCTTGCTTCCTTTCCCATTCGTTAAAAGGTTTGAAAGGGCATCTTTTGAGTGATAATTTATCTCTTTTTCGGCCTCGAAAGACTAACATTATGAAAA
>ML806516.1:0-33469 GCA_009831015.1 Picea engelmannii | reverse complement strand
GGTAAAAAATTCTGCCTTCTGTGCTGTTGAAAGCGGACAGATTTTCAAAGTTGAATTTCTCGGTCATAAAAAATCCATTTTTCACATGTGAATAGTCGATCGACATCTAGAGAATCTCAGCTTTCCAATGGTGTTGTCAGATCTTGATTTGGAGCTCGGGAAGGGGTCTAAAAATTGCCTGCAAATTTAAGTGTCATTTTTCCATTCGCAATTAAAAAACTCTAAACGAACCTTTGTGACAAGTTAGCAAAATAATGGTGCTATTTTGGGAGTTAACAGTTGCAATGATCCACACCTCACAGATTTGTAAACTGGAGAATGTGTCACATAGCTGCAATCATCAACACTCACTCTAAGCTAGGGAGGCATTATTTATCATGCCAAGTCTCACATGGATATATTTTTAATTTTGTCTTGGATAGAGTCATCAATACTCCCTCTCAAATAGGGAGGCATTATTCACCAAGTTATTTTGGTGAAGACGTCTGCAATCTTCTCATGTGTAGGAAGGTACTGCATGTGTACGTTTTTTCCTTTGCATCATATCTTTGATATAAGGATATTTCATATTGTCGTGTTTTGATTCATCAGAAAACACTAGGTTCTCAAGGATCTTTATACACGGCTCTAGGGTATCATCATAGGATCCATCTCATGGTTAAGTAAATTTGTCAGAAGTTTTTGAAGCCACATTGCTTCGCACACTCGTTGATATATACTCTGTCTCTGGTGCACTCAAGGCCACATAGTTTTTTTTCCTGCTGCATCAGGAAACCATGAAAAATTTCATGGTACAATATCAACCGGATGTTCTCTTCTGGTTTATTGTACTTTTTTCTCAATCTGAATCGGCATATCCTACAAACTCAAGTTCATACTGAAGGCATGTCTCGGGCCATATCCAACTATGCCTTGGATATATCTTATCACATGTTTTGTTGTTGTCTAGTGAGTTTGTTTCGGTTGACTCGTGAAATGACTAAGAACATTCATTGTACGGCATGAATCAAGTCTGGTGTTAAACAGATACATCAATGATCCAATTAGTTGTGGACTAGTCTCTTCTGAATCACCATCAATCCATCATGGTGATTTTGTGTTCTGTCATACTTGAACTTATTTAATATTTTCACTGTATATTTTCCTTAACTCCGGAAAATATTATTGGTCCTCTGTCATACTTCTTGTCTCAAGAAGTAGTGCATCATACTCATATTATTCATCTATAATTCATAAGTCAAGGATTACTTGTATCCAACAACAAGGCTTTATGAATAAGTCATCAAAATCAGGATCACGTTATCAACATTGTAATGATATAGGTTTGGATCAACAACACTCTTGTTGAAATCCAAACTCATCAAGAATTTATCAATCTGATATAGTTTCCAACTCATGGATGGTAGTACGGATGGAAGTGTATAGGGTTTTACTGGATCAAGTGTCTCATCATAGAAAACTCCCTTTGTTTTTTATAAACCTCTGGCTATAGATATCATTTTGTATTTCTTGACACTTCCATCAACTGCATGCTTGATCTTATAGATCTACTTGGAAGTTACCACAGACTTCCCTTCTGGTCCCTGAATAATATTTTATTCATCATTCTTTAAGATATACTTGTATTCTTCTGTTATGGCATATTTCCATACATGTTCTTTTGTTGCTTCTCTAAGACAAGGAGGTTAGGCATCAATGAATTGGCTCATGATTGAAGAATAGCTCAAAAATCTCTTTTGCTTTCTCGGGATGTGCCTTGATAGGCTTGTATGTTTCTCTGCATCTTGCAGAATGAGTCTAGGTAAGTCTTTTATGCCCTACTGCAATATCTCTGAACATGTCAACTAGAGAAACTGGAGCAACTGGAATAATGTTTGTCTCCCTGTGAACTGTTGAAGGGGGAGAAGTTATTGTCTTACTGTTAATCTCCATCTAAGATTCTCTAGATCTTTGAAAGACTATCTCTTCTTCAAGGACAACGTCTATGTTTGTCTCAATTTGTCTCTGACCAGGGATGTCGATTTGGAATGTCTTTGAAGATTCATTGTATCCTTTCTTTCTAAAGGATCTAGCTTGGACTTCTTCTCTTTGGGTACATGAAAATACACTGGGCACCCAAATAACCTGAAGTGTTCAATCTCAGGCTTCATTTTGGTGAAGTTTTCTTCGGGGATTATGTTTTTCAAATTATGATGAAGACTCTTGTTCTAAACATATATTGTGTCATGCATGATTCTTCCCATGGAATCATAGAGATATTCTGATCATGCATGATTGCATTGGTTGTCTCAATGATTATTCTATTCTTCCTCTTTCTCAAATATTTTTGACTCCCTCTGAGTCAAATGACTCCCTGTAAATGATGAGCATATTCCTTTGTCCTTAACCTGTCTGGAACAATAAAAACAAGAGGAAACAAAAACAAGAATATCTCCTAAAGGAGAATAATGGGTACATCTCTAGAATCAAAACAATTTAAGGATTGTTGTCACAACTACAACACCTACTTGTAATGTAGAAAACTTTAGAAATATAGGTTAGAGGAATGACAATTTCAACCATCAAACCTGTATTCTTCACTTCCAGTGTGTTGTTCCTATGAATGCACTGAGATCCATCTGGATACAATAATTTGGAAAAAGGTTCTTTCATCCTGCAATTACCCTCATGACAATGATACAAATAATATATGTACAAGTGCATAACTGAAGGTGTTGATATAATTTCTCCAATGGCACATGGATGATCTATTGTCCTTTGATATCTTCATGAAGGAGGTATGTCACAGTGACACCTTTTGTATCACCCGCAATAATCATTCCTTTGAAGTCTTTTCTTCTAGTAACTTTAAGTAGCTTGATCCATCAAGCTTATCTTCCATCATAGTTTTGTTCATCATAATTTTAGATTCTTCAAAACCCTTTGTCAACTGAGCTAGAAAACATAACGGCTAGGCTAGGATAGCACTTTTAGGTTTTATTGGACTTGTGACTACCAAAAATAAGCCTTTGAAATATAGGAGAACACCGGTGAGCTGAAGAGCTCCTTCAATGAGTTGCAGAAACCCTAATACTGAAATTTCTGCAGAAATTGGTGAAACCCTAGAAACCCTAGGGCCAAAATTTCAAAATGCTCGGAATTTCGATCTGAAGCTTGTTGGAGGTGCATTGAAGGAGGTCATACACTCCTATGCCAAAAATATCCCCAACTTCCAAGTAATAATGTCTGAAACTGAGAAATAAGGAGGGTCATACGGAATTTCTGGAAACCCTAGGAAGGCCATACAGTTATGCAAAAAGAGGACGGTTTTCCTTGAAGTTTTGTGCAATGGGTTCTTCAAGAAATATGCTTTGAACCCATGTTAATTTTTCAATAACCTAAGCTTAAGCATGAATTTCATTCCATTTTATCATTTTACTTAAATCATTAATGTTGCAACAATCAAGATCACAAGAAGAAGCACCATGCAAAAGAACACAAGAAGTATCTTGGGAAACCCTTCTCAACAAGGGAAGAAAACCCAGCCAAATCCTTTGCTATATTCCTCAAGAGAAATATGTTCACCACCAAGATAAACCATAGCACACAAGAGGGTACTCAAACCCTAGAAGACTGACACCCAAGAGAGGTGTGCACTTTTCCCAAGGAAGTGTACTCGCTGAAATTTCCAAACATGTGTGAAGGATATGATTCCACGATGGGGAATATTCCTTTACTTATATTAGACTTGTCCTATCAACAAAAGTGTTTATTGGCACAATAGGTCCGACCTCTCTAAGTCACATTATAATTAATATTAACCAGATTAATTATCTTTTACATTTATTACTAATCACATTAAGGTGGGGCCGATCAGTACCCTTTACATTACAATTAGAATTATAGGTAGGTATGACTCTTGAACAATATAGAAAGGGATATGATACACCCACTAGTGCTCATCCACTAAGGGCACATCCATAGGGATTTTCATATCTCTGGCCAACTGCATTACACAGAAGAACCAGATATTCACACATTCACATGTGCTCGTCCATAGGCACATCCACGATACAGATCTTCTTTACCATTGCCTCACACAAGAGAATATTATGGAGTTTCTCATCAAATCTGTTGCTTAGAGGAGGCTAATACATCATCTTCATTTTTGTTCACATAATGATGCACCCAACACTTCGGGATTTCACACATTCACTGTGTGCTCAGCCACAGGCATGTCTAACTCAAAAAATCACCTTTCCCACTGGATAATCATCTGGAGTTCTTCTCAACTCTCTGAATGGAGGAGGTCATCTCTACATTCCAACTCTGTCTCAGGTAGGAACCACGTACCCTTCTTAGGGTCTTTCTCTCAGGTTTGTAAGCTGGAGAAAGACTCACATAGCTACAATGATCCACATATCACAGTTTTGTAAGTTGAATAATGTCTCACATAGCTGCAATCATCAACATAAACCAACTAGTGGGGTCCTCCTCGTGACCTCAGGTTGAAACAATGGGAGATAAGAGCCTATGTTAGCAAGGTCTCAACACTTTGGAAGTTCCTTGAATTTGGAAGTTCCCAAAAGTGTTGACAAATTCTTAGATCACTGAAATAGCGGAGGAAATCAACGGTCCACATCCTCTGGTGAGTTCCTATGGTTAAGGAGGGGGCTTCGTCTATCTACATGCATCATACATTTTTCCAAATCCTTGAAATCTTGAAATGTCTCCACGTGCCCCAAGCCCTTCGGTGTTCGGTGATCGATGATTCTCGTTGAGAATTTCTTATTCCACACTATGCCCACACTCCCAAACTCTCGTTATGTTCGGCGATCGAATATCGTTATTGGAATTTCAGTCTTCGACGATCGACGATTTGGGTTGGATGTTCCTATATTGTACCACTCACTAAATCTTCCAAACTCTAAAGTTTTCTAAACTCACGGGGTCTTGATTACGTCGCCAACCATGTTGGCCAGGTAGGCATGAACCAGGGCTAACACGTAGATGGGTCAGGGGCGACATGTGCCCTCACCTGGGATGACACATGTCACATTTCAAGGGCTCTATGGGGAAGGTGATGCGCATGGATCTAGTTGGCACGTGTCTCTTCAAGTTTAAATCCACATCACAATGGATGACGTCACTACACCTCGTCGCTCTGGTCTGATCGTCTCTCAACATCCCTCAGATCTCACGGTCGAGATCCAAACAATACCAATGTGTTCACAGATCGGCGGTTCACAGCGATTCCAAGACCTCAATGTCCTCACTCTCTATCAGATGGTTCAATCTCCATAATCTGAAAAGTGCTTGCCCGACCCTTTCTAATCGTGGTCGTTGATCCTCCATCCCAAGGATATCAACGACGTTGGTTTCTTTCGGGCCGTCAACTACCACGTCCCTTAATTTCCCCTTTGCGCTCCGTAATGATTCCCAAATGTCGATCTAATCGAACGCCTGGTATTCGATCCTTTAACTCCATTGGATTTTAGTTTGATCTTGACGACTAAGATCGATTTTCCTCCCGATGAACAACTCACATTCATCTCCTTTATCAGGTTATTGATTCCACTACAATTCTGGTTACTCCAGGAGTTCAGGTAATATTGAATATCGTGAAGTTTGATATCCTAGGGATTCGATCTCCCGAAGCTTCGAAACCATCATGAGCTAACTCCTTTTGGGATTAGCGTAGGTTTCCTAGACCTAGGTCACATGGACCTTCAGATGACTCTCGAGTTATGAGCTCTACTCTTAGCGGGGTTTTTGGTTAAGGACTTGGGACTGGAATCCCGATCGCATGGAAAGGAGTCTAAAAGAGGTATCCTCCTCAGACGGGTGGGTTCATATCAACACAATATCTCTAACTCAACTGTCTTACAAGCTTATGTCCAAGGAAGCCTCAGGAGATAATTTGGGCATACTGACTATAAGTTAGAAGTGTAAATTTACAAAGAGATAGATGCATATGCATATCATAATCATTCCACACAGAAGTCATTTATAAATACACATATGTATAAATCCAAGCATTCATCCATAATTTCAGTTCAATACATAAAACAAGAAAAATACTTATCAGAACCAAATAACATGAAGCGATTGCTGAAAGGGGTGCTCGTTTCCACTTACCCATAGGCTCAGTCACTCCAAACGGATTTACCACTAGCCACCCCCAAGCTAGACCATGATTCTCTTGCAACAAAATATTTTCTTCCGGCTCAACCACAGTAGGGACATAGGTTACTCTCCTCCTCCTGCAAGATCTTGGTAATGGTTTACATGATACCAAGAAAGGAGGACCGGCCTCATTTATCATCTTTTATCATAACCTTCTTAGCCACTTCCTGTGACTAGAACACTTATTTCCTAGTTCTTCCTTGAACCTGAGAGCTTCACCTCTCATCTCTACACTCTTCGCAGGCCTTCCTTTGCCCACCACACCTTCCTTTATTTCCTCCTTCAGCAAGGTTGTGGCTCAAATTCCCAGCTTGTGTTCAGGTCTGTAATCCCTACAAATGGGTGCTCTGCCCCATCCCCTCATTAACTCTTGAGGAGGTCATCCCACCTACTAGCCTGGCTATAATTCATTTATGGGTCAGAGGACTATTCTGGTCCTGAGAAATTAAATCTAGTAAGGTATTGGTTTGGTGAAGGTTAATGCAACCATTCATGGTCCCTTTCACCATCTCTTTTCATAGCATTCATGGTCTTTCTTAGTATGCCTCCCTTCCAGCAGTTATGCAACACTTATCCATATTTCTAGTAATTAACATAATTTACATTCATTGACCTTTTATACAAAGGTCCATCAAATCAAAGATTCACACAGATTAAGTTTTCCATAGCCTCTTGGCCATTATAGTTATACTTACAAATTGGGGGAAACATGTTGTTACACAATCTATGAAGTGTGAATAAAGGAGTTGACGTCAAAAACTCGTAGAGCCATTTGACAGGACTCAATGATGTAAACCCACTATCAAAATGAAAGGATACTTGCCACTGATGTCTACAAGTCCCAGGGTACTAGTGGGATTCTATATTTCAATCATGGATAATGAGCTTAAGTCGACAGGATGAAATCCGTCGAAGGAGGGCCATGACGTATCCCCCATCAATCGACGCGAAACAAAAAAAGATGGATGGTGTGAAAATGATAATAGTGGAGCACGAATGACACATGGATGGTGGCGATAAACAATAATAAAGGGACAACATGTGACTGACATATGTAATACTTCCCTTGAAAAAGTATGCATGACAAATGGCTTGACTCGGAAACATTAACTCAAGTGAAGACCATAATAATTGTTCATGGACCAGTGAGGGGAACGAAAAAATGATGGGAATGGTGGTCATATGAGAGAAAATGGATTACCCGACTGTTGTATGAGGTGATTAAATAGGTGCATTGTTCAAGGGAGACACAAAGTAATGATATCTTCCAGTTAATGAAGACAACAAGATGGAAAAACCCTCTAAAAATTCCCCACCATGATCGGTGAGTACCTCTTTCTAGTTTTACAAGCTAGAGGAGGATAACAAGTGCTCGTTATAGCTCATTTGGTGATGAGTCCCTCGACATATTATTAACGAACCTAAGGAAGGAGGGGTTCGGTGCCATGAATGGGTCCTTTGATGTAAATTTTAATGAGTCCAAAGAAGGAAAACTCGATGGCCTTTTCCTATTTAGAGAGTTTGAAGTCGTAAAGAAAATTCCATATGCTTACCTATGGATTTTTCTCAAGCCCAGGTAGGTTTATGCTCATTGGTGTTTTCATTTTTAAGGAGTCTGAAAAACTTAAAGAAGACTTCAGGGGGGTACTTTTATCGTAAATTTTAGTCTCCTGGGCTCGAAAAAGTTCAAAACAATGTAAAGGACAACTCTCCTAACCATAAGGGATAGGGTGTTTCTTTTTTGTAAATAGTTCGTCTCTTCCGAAAAAGAGGTAAACGTATACCAAGTGGACGTCTTTTCAAATCCATGATACGAGCGTGAAAAGACAAACATACTCAGTGATCTTTTCTTTTTTGAGTAAAAAACGAGGTTAAAAAAGACTCCATTTAATGGTTCCATGGATTATGTTGATAGTGTTTCTGATGAAAATAAGGTTAGTATATGGTTTCATGAGAAAAAAAAAATGATAAATAGCCAAAAATGAAGAAAAAGAGATTTTTATAGTGGGAACAGGGTTAAAATGAAGCTATATGTGGGTTAAAAAATAGTATTTTTACCTCATTTTACCCATTTACCTTGGTGAAACTTTGGAGAGTCCTTTTCTTGTTCAAATTTGGAGCGGTGATTGCAGTGTGTGGAACCACAGATCCTGTACCTTTCAGCCAACAAACAACAGGTTGGACCTCAACTTACAAAACCCATCTTGCATTTCTGTATTTTATGCATTTATTTGTTAATGGTAAGACTCAAAAATTTTGAGTTTGTGCGGTTGCAACTGACCTCCTTGCAAGGAGCGATCGAATGGTTCAGTCACTATATGTGAAGAAGGAAATCACAAATAGTTGCGTCCATGGTAGAGTTGAGGGGCGAACGACCAGTATGGTCTTGCCTGGTCGCACTGTCGACCTAGAAAATGAGGTTATGACCAAACAAAGTGATCGCGACCGGTCACCATGTCTGCTCATGAGGGTCTCGATCGAGTGTATTTTTGACATTTTTTGCAAACATTTTTATGAGTATTGTATATGAATGGGTTCTAAAAAAGTTTGGTTGTTTGTGGCAGGTGTGAGCAACGATGCAGGATTCACGTTGACCATTGTCTCAAATATCCAATTAACCCTAACACGTGGCTCGACACCCACATGACACATGGACCCTCCCACGGTTAGACGCATGGACTTACATGTCTAAACACATCATCACAGGGTATAGAGGCTTACCCAACCAGGTGTTGACACCTATCCATTGTGCAGTAGTTGGGTGATGTCACTCTCTCCCTCATTACTCACCAAGGGGTTGGTGGAACCCACAACAGTTCAACGGCTATGGTCGTGTCATGCTCACTCCCAATCAATGGTCTATGATTGATCTCAGGGTTCCCTCTGTCGAAGTTCCACCACAAACCAATATTGTGTTACTCCAATGATTCATTCCCTAACCAATGATCAAGATTTTCCCTAACTCTAACCCACCGATGGATCAACAACTCTCATGGACTCGGATCCTCTCCTATCGGAGTCCTACGCAAACCTACTCCTTGGTACTCTGATTGATTCACCCTCCTATGGAGGGATAGGATAGCATCTCTACATTGATTCAACGGTTGCATTCCCATCAAGATTAAAACGTAGGATTTCTGCATATTAACATTTCGAATTTGGACTTATCCCTACAAGGAAATATTCTAAGTAATTTCTAAGGTCTTACCAGACCTTTTGGAGATCTTGTATTTTTCTGAAATATACTAGGGCGGTATTGTCAAAGATTATCATTCATTCCCTCCTTTATAAGCCTGGTTTATGTCCACATGCTACATACCACAATAGATATACTATTGTGCTCACAAAAGGCGCAATCATGCATTATTTTCTTTACTTTAGAGCCCTACCTAATGGTCATACTTGGATGTGAAAGGAAAGAATCATTCTTGAAGCTTCATAACCCTTAAATATGTGGTATTGCAAACATCCAACTATCAACATTGCTAATCAGGCATACATGTCCATATCAAAATTGCAGACTTCCAGCCATACGATTTATTTCTATTACACAAACTTAAATATTTAAGAAAACAATACAAGAATCATCCTTTCACTTCGCTCGGAATACATATCCGATACAAGTCATGGTCAGCCAACTAACTATGGGTGTTCTCCTTTCCACCCATCCATAGGCTCAAATGCATTTATACCTGCACTCTGTCCACCCCGTGCCAAGCCATGATACCACTAGGGAATCTCTCTCAGGTTCTCAGGGATTTTGGTATGTGATGGTTACTCTCCTTCACACCACTCTTGGTAAGTATTTCCTCACACCCACCTAGCCTAGGACTCGTTGAGGTTTATCAGATGCCCTCCTAGCATCAATCTCGTGGCCTCTCGTCTCAGGTTGGGTACCTAAACTCTCAGACTAGTCCTGCAACCAAACTCTTTCTATGAGACTCACATCTCTCTTCCCACCTGGGCTCTCCCCTTTTTCATCTCTCCCTTGATATATGCACCCATGTTGCACACTTACCCCCAATCTTCCCTCTTTCTCGCCTGAAGGTTATCGACCTATCCTACTTTCCTTCTGTCAAAAGGAACTCATCGAGGTAAGTCATGGGAATTTGTGGTGATCTTTCCTTCTGCCCTCTAACTGGAAGCTTTCCTGACACTTCATCCCACCCTCCATACTCCCATTTATTGGGGTGGTTGGTTTTTCAACCACCAACCCCTCCTTATTAACTTCCTTTCCTTGAAATCAGAAAAGGAGATAACTTGTTATTTCCAAATCAAATATTCTACAAGGAGGATTGAGTCATCTTAGCATGATGAACCCCCTCTCTAGGCTTCCTCACTCTTTCCTCTAGTGGTGTCATGGCTATTACTTTCAAGGATTCACCCCACAGTTAGTTGTTGGCTTTTTAAATTAAACAATAATGCATTTACAATTTTAAATATGCCATGGCATGGACAATCATGATTAATTACAAACTGGGGAAATTAGTAGGGGTATTACATCCCATCTGAGGATAAGTGTGGCATACGCACATCACGCCGAGGAGGTAGGATGACATATGGAAGATCAGAAACTCCCCTAGATCAGTGTGTTTTTTTGTTGCAAGTGCTTCATTCAAGGAAAAGGATAATAGGTCAACCCAGTTGAATATCGAACACATGTTTGTGACATAGCACAAGAGAGGTATCCATGTTATTTTGAATCTTTGAAAATTGGGTTCCCCATAAATCCTACATATCATCACCACTACATATTGGTATGGTTTCCTAATTATATTTGTGGGATATTTGTTAGATTTCCTGGATTTGATCAGATTTCTAGGTTTGTACCAAGTCTTTAAGAGTTCCCCAGGGCTATGCAGGAAATTATTCAATACCTTCTTATCCAATTCTTTTTCTCCTTCCTCTAGATGATAGCAGGGGGGTTCATTGAAGCTTGGAAAGAGGTGATTGGGAATCCCTTATCATTCATTATGTATCTAGTATACATATCGACATGCTTCATAATCCATGAAATGGATTCTATGTAGGGAAAATTTTTTGCATGCGCTGTGACTTTATATAATTTGGACCTTCTGATGTTTTTGTATGTGTTGAGGTTAAGATCGTCTTCAAGAAGCTGAGGGAATGTCTAATTTTTAAACATGTGATACATTTCTCCCCATTTAAGTGAGGTCTCTTTATCAATGACACCTTTATTATCATCATAGACATGTTTGGGGGTGTTGATATCTTCCTCTTCTAAGATTCTTCTTGCAGAGGATTCTTCGATGGGAGTCTTTTCTACACTTTGTGAGATTTTTCTAGGAGGACTCCTGACTGAATCTATAGAAAATACATCATGGAAGTATCCCAAAAACAAACATATTTACCATTAGTGTCGAAAAGTGAATGTAAAACAATACATCTACTGCTTACTAACTCCACAAAGGAAATAATTGAGAAGAGAGAGGCCTTGGATTTAAATCTGGATGCTTATTTGTGGTTTTGGGGGATATCGGGTGAGGAGGATATTTCTTCAACGATACAGTGTTGTATTGGCGAGAAAATTATATTTCCATCGATACAGGGCTCCATCAGTAAGAAAAAAAATCTTCATTGATGCAATAGTTAACAGCGGAATAAAATTTAGACTGATCTTTGATCCTTCCATTCATTCCAAAACTGAGAAAAATCCACCGCTTTTATTTCTCATGGTGAAATCAAGGCCTTCAAAGGGAATAGGGAGAAAAATCCTCATGTGATGAAAAGGTTGAACTTCAAGTTATCACATTTTGAGGGGAAAGGAAAAATAATGAGGGGGAAGGTTGGCCTCAAACATATATGTGTATGAGTAATAAATCTTCTAGGGTACACAAATTAAAGCAAGGCAGAGTAGAGGTTAGGGTGACATATCTTTGTAGTTTCGATGGAAGGAGGAAATTTCGTCACGAACGAGAGGGGAAAACCCTAGCTGGTTGGGCGTACACTTTCAAGGGGTTTGTATGTGGACAGAAGATGGGTGAGTTAACGATAATCTTGATTATGAGCTTATGCTAAACCCCCTTTTATACAAAAGAAGAAAACCTAACTCGAGGAAAGATGAAGCATAGGTTAGGTTTTCGGTAGACTTACGGATGATGTGAAGCGTGAGAAAGAAAGGGTCGGTGGTTGATTGTTGGAGGTCAAGGGTTCGAGTTCCTTGGAAATAATTTCTTCACCTTTTCTCTGTAACAATGCAATGAGAGAGGGTCAAATGGGATTAAATAGCCTTGTTATACACTTTAGGTTGATAATCAAGCGGGAAAAAGGGGATAGAGTTGACCTCCTGAGCATGAAAAAAAAGGTCATATTACTATATCGGAGGTTGATGAGAGATCAAAACCCAATGTATCGGAGATGTGCGGGAGGTGAGGTTCTGGTGTATCAATGGTAGAAATTTGATGAGGTCTTAGTGTATCAACAGTAGATGGGGAATCAGTTTTGGAGTGTCGACGATTGAGGAAATATTGAGATGCGATGTGTCGACATGGGGAAAGGGATCAAATTTTGATGTATCAGTGACCGAAGAAACATTGGTCTCGGTGTTTCGATGTGGGAAGGAACATGGAGTGCGGAAACACCAAACAAAATGTCAATAACAACTAAGTTTTGTCTCCTCAGTTGTATCGGCAATGAAATTAAGATGTTGTTGACACTAAGTGTATCGGTGGAGGAGGAAAGATATCCTTCACTGTATCAACAAGTAACATGCTTCTTTCGCCAATACACTCAATGTCAACAGGGAAAAATGAAGGTGAATTTGCTAAGTAAAAGAGAGAAATAGGACTTGAAGTTTGTACAAGAAAAAACCAAGTTCCTTTCAAATGATAAAATGGCTTGAAAAATATAAAGAGGGTCTCTATTTATTGAACAAAATCTTGGCTTCATAAGCGAAATACAAGAAAAAGGGGATTTTTTGGCATAGGCACAATAGATTTTCAACATGACAAGGAAATGTATATGAGGTGTAACTCTTGGATGTCGACTATACAGACTCCCAATTTGAAGGAGTATGCAATGACATGGGTGCAAAAATGAAACAAGGCTTACTAGAGTACGACACCCATTTAGGGAAAGAGTTGTGGCTAGGCAAATTATGGATACAAGTATTTGATGGGCTAAGCAATCTATCTGAACAAGGGTGTTCCTACAGGGGATTCCAAGGGGAATGAATGGCCAATGCAACATACTCAAGGGAGTGGTGATAAGCCATGTTCTACAGGATAAAAAGGTTACCTAAATAGGTCCACATACCATAGATAGACAAGATCTTCCATGGTGAAATATTGCATACACATCCACTAATACCAAATCATAAAGGTTCTTATGAAAGGAAAACAATTGCATAGAAATATGAATTAAAACAAAGTACATGCCTTAATGCTTTAGAGAAGGGGAAAGGTGTCCAAATGAAGTATCAAAGCAAAAAAATCTAAAAATACCCTATTGAAAGGATTGGAATCACAAATTTGATGATGTAGATGACACATCAATCAAAATTCATATGAGGCCAAATGAGGGAAAATAAAAATAAGCCATTTTTTATAAATAGGGAAAAATCCCCAAATTCAAAATCATTTGTGCATGTTGAACTTGGAGAGCTATGGGAGGCCTTAAATATTGTCATGCTCGCTATAGAAAAACCAACTGGTGAAATTCAATTATATGAGTTCCAAGTTGGTGGTTTGAACCTCCTTATGATTTTTAGTGGTTTACTTTTTTACATTAGGTTTGGATTTTTCTCAAGGGGACCTGAAACAAATTTTTAGAGGCCAATACAATTTTTGTGATGTTTCCAATGTTGGGACCATAGGAAACCCCCCCAAAATTTGCACTGGTCCAGGATAGGGAAATACGGGAAAAGATGCATTGGATCAGAGCATATTTTGGCCCAATATGGGACAAAATATGCATAGGGGCTAGCCAAATTGTAAATGGGTGAAAGATGGCCAATAAAATTAGGTTTTGTACAGGTATGATAGGATTTCAAGTGCTCTAGAGAGAGATCATTTGAGGATATTCAAACTGATATAAGTGGAAACCAGGCAGGGATAATTTTAGGGGCTAAATTTCGCTCATGGTCTAATTTTCCATGGTTTTTCCAAAAAAAGCATTCGCTTTTCTAAAAAGAATTCTCCCAAATTCTATGGGATAAAATTATTTTACCTTAAAAATCACCAAAATTTTATACAAACTATATAGGATCCTTAGAAATTTGAATATTTTTACAAAAATATAGCCAAATATTTATATTTGGCATATGATGGATTACTAAGATTCGCTAAGGTTTCTACATTTTAAAATAATCTTCCATCCTTAAAATCATCCCTGAAACCAAGTAGTATGAAGGACCATCTCATCATGGATTTCTCAAGCGTATTGAGAATCCAGTAATGCAAGCAGGAGAGGGTATCCTCTCTTTCATTGTGGAGTACTAGGATCAAGAGGTAGGGATGTTCATGGTGCAAGGATATCCCATAGAGGTTAATCTCTATGACATATACTTTCTAACTGGACTACTAATGATGGGGGTAGTTAGAGATACTCTACATGTGATTCCTCATGGGAGGAGGCTTTAGGAGTGGGTAGAGGCCCATGTAATCAAAATGTTAGGATGAAGGATGGCCCTATCCATATAGAAGATCCTAAATGCCTTGAGAAACGATCCATTGTAGAAACATTGATGTGAGTTGTGGGGACTCATGCCCCTCACAAGATATATGGAGGTCTAATTATACTTGTTAAGAGATTATTAGCTGGTACATACTATGGGTGGGCCCAAATGTTGTTGAAAACAATGAGGGACAATTGACCTCCTATTATAGGAAAACAATAGGTACTTTTTCCTTTGGGAAATCATGATGTGGTTTTTCTTTGAAAATATTCCCACCCTCTATCTCCTTATGCATATCCAATATATAGGTCCTCAAGAGTCGAGGATGTGTCAGTTGGGGGAGTTATTGAGATGAGAAGGGGATGGGAATATGGGGAACATGTTTCACTTAGAATTATTTACACATTGGGATTAGTTACGTATCCATATTCAATACTACATGTATGAGGGCATGTACTATCAGGGAAATTTGAAGCTTCCCCTACCACCTAGATGGGCTTAGGGACCAAATGGTAAGTATCGTTGTATTTAATTTTATTTTATACATATAGTAGAAGATTTAAATATATGATACTGACCTTCCACTATATGTGTTTTCATATATTGTGTTAGTTAGATTAATAGACCAAGAACATCGATAGGGGTAGGTTGAGCATGGTGATGTAGGCCCATCAAGGAAAAAGAGGTGATCTTGACAAAGTGGAGATTCGAGTGATGGATAACCTATGAGATTGACTAGACTAGTTACTATGGGGAGCATTAAAGCATAAATGGTAGGATCTAGATGATATTGATGTGGTGGCCTATACTAGAGTACCAATTGACCAATGCATGATCTTGAGGAGGGTAGCTATGGTTGGCTAATGTGTGAGAGAATTATTTGGAGGCAGGGGGTGTGGAATGACACCCTTTGCTCAAGACCCTATGATTAGATGGTGATGAAGGATATTATTAGTTAGGGATAGACAGGAAATATTCCCTTTATTTTGTATGTACCATGCAATATACATGCAATGGATTTAGATATATGGACTCCTTGATGAACACTTTTATGCTACACGAACACATTATTTTCTTATTGATCCATGTCTTAAATTCCAATCTAGAATGTTATTTACAGAGTTATTTGATTATAGGGACATGGTTAAATGAAACAATTTCAAATGATCACACCAAAAGTTTAACTCGTAAATATTTTCTAAAAAGACAAGGGTTATGCACAAGATAAATTCCATTCAATTGCATAATGAGAATATAGGAATCGAGATAAACACAAAGATGATGGATGCGATGTTTAGGGGCATCAAATAACAATTCAATTACAACATCATATTTGGCCTAATTAGTGGTGGCAGATATAATGCAAACACCACTAGATTGGATGAGGAAATGTGAAGGGATCAAAATGGCCCAAGTTGTTGAGGCAAGATTCCATGTATAATAACTTGCATCTTTGACATAAGAGATGTAGAAATAGGATGAGGGGTCCATATAAATGGTGAAAGAAGATAATCAATGAGATGAAAATATAACAAAAGGGATGAAAACAACCTATCTGATATGTATAAAAGAAAAAATGAGCATTGTAAAAGAATGGATCAAGGGTAAGACTTATTTAAGTAGAGTGCATTGTAAGGATTAGGGAGAAGTTTCCCTTTGGCCCTGCAAGTAAACATGCCTCGTGTTTAACCATGTAAGGACCTTTACATAGTGATTCAAACTTTCCTTGCCCTAAGATATCATGATATTGGTCATACACAAGGACTAGATCCCCTTTGTAGAAGACATGAGGGTGAACCTTACGATCATATTGAGCCTTAGAATTCCTTTTAACCACTTCAATGGTTTGTACGATGAGGAAACAATATTCGTTGGTACATTCCAAGGTAACTAGCCTTTATTATAATGATTTGGTATCAGAGGGGAGTTGGATATTTAAACAAAGGTAGTGGATTTGGAACTCAATAGGTAATATTTCCTCGTCATCGTTGATGAGATGAAAATGAGTAAAACCTATGGTAGTTTTAGCTAATGTCTGATAGGATCATAAAGTTGGGAAGAGCATGTGATGGAAGTGGATCGTGTGCTTATTCATAGTCCACTAGAGCATGGTTTAAAGTATTTTTTTAATAGCCTAAATTTGGTTATTCCCCTTTGGATAATAGGATGATGAATATTGGTGCTCAAAACCCAATAGTGAAGATAGCCCACAGAAAGTTTCATCTTCAAAATGGCATTCGTGGTAAAAAAACAATTATTTTGGGACAAAAAATTGAGAAATGACATTATTGAAAAAGAAATGAGCTACAATAGTGGTAATATTGTTGAAATTTGGAATGGCTTCAACCCATTTCATAAATAATCGATGACCACAATGATTTATTTATGACCATCGACAGAAGGAGGGCTACACTTCATGAAATCAATCGCTCATTTGCAAAAAAGGCATGTGGTGATTATAGGGTGTAATTGATCTGGTGGTGCTCATTCCTTAGGGGAATATAACTGATGATTGGTGTGCCATTTAACTGACTTGATATAATAAGACAATAAAGTAGGCCAAAAATAACTTGTGTGGAAAAACATTTGAGCAATAAACATACCAGAAAGGTGTCCACCACAAAAGTTGTTATGGAAATCATTTAAGAATTTCGCTACCTCATTATGAGTGAGACAATGATGTAAGAAAGTGTAAACCACCCATCAATAAAGATCGTATCCTATAAGGAGATATTGAGGAGCCTAATGTCGAATACGTCGACAATTGTCATGGAATAGATGATGATTGAATTTTTGGGTTCATAAATAAACTAGAATGTCACCATAGAAAGGATCATTAATGGATATAGAGAAAAAATGTTAACTTGAAAGGTAATCATTCAAGGGCATGTTTGATGCACCAATAGGGAGATTAGGAAAAAAATCAACTAGGGCCAAGGATTTACTACTATTGGGTGTAATGAATTCTAAAATCAAACTCTTGAAGGATCTTAATCCAATGAGTGTACTTATCATTGATAGCCCACAAACTCAAGAGGAATGACATAGGCTAAGAAATCATCATGACCTTGGTCTTACGCATCAATATGTAATTATGGAGCTTATTAACCAAAAAAAGGCCAATTTATCATTAGGGCTATAAAATTGCAAGGGTGCATATGGTTATCACTAACATAATAAATGATGTTCTTGCAACCATCGATCCCATCCTAAACTAAGACTCCAACTACAACAAAGGGTGAACTAAAAATATATAGGAGAAAATCCTCATCAAAGTCAAGGGGGTGATTAAAGGTGTTGAAATGAGGACATGCTTCATTGTGTCAAAGGAATATTGGGCCTAGCCATCCCATACAAAGGGTAACTATGATCATAGTAATCGTAAAAAACCATGAGAGGTAGTGGTGTATTCAAGAAAAAACCAACATAAGAAGTTGGATTTTCCTTGGATGCTCTACAAATGGTGTAGGTTATGGGGTGGAGGAAGTTTAGTAATGGCCTGAAATTTCAAGGGATCAATGGTGATGCCTTATTTGGAAACAACAAATCTCAACAATCGACTAGTTGGCATGTAGAAGACACACTTAAGAGGGTTTAAGCGAATGTTGCACTTTCAACATTGGAGGAAGATAGTATGAAGGTCTTCTAAATGTTGTGATCATTTCTTCAAATGAGCAATGAGATAGTCGATATAAGCTAAGAAAATGTGAACCAAGTCATGAAATAAATATGACATGGCCCACTGAAAGATGGCGCCAACATTTTTTAACCTAAAGAACATAACACTATATGTGAAATTTTCTCATGCATTAGTAAAGGAATTACTTTATTGGTCTTGAGGTCAACTCCAAAATCTAATTGTAACTTGAGAACCCATCCATGAAGGAAAGGATCTCATATCCAACACACGCATCAATGATTTGATCAATGAATGGTGTCAGGTAATTTTCTTTAGGAAAAACCCAATTTAGATCACGGAAATTAGTATAGACATGAATGGTGAGAGACCCATGAAGTTCACATAATTGGATAGATTAATCTAGATTGACAAAGTTTATCTACTTATGTTTTTATGGTGGGGGCCTTACCAAGGCGAATAAGATGTTGTTTTTTCCGCACATGAATGGAATCTAGCCATGTATCTTTATGTTGTTCGACAATAGCAAGATCAAGTCCAAGAATCTCTAAATAAAGCCACACAAAGACATCATGAAATAATTGGAAAAGGGCTTTATAGGAAATAGTCTCTTCAAGGGAATAGTTTCCTACAAGAAGGGTGTTTTCAGTGACACAGGGAGTATTAGAGATATCTACCTTGATGGTAAGTGAAATATTGTCCTTTCTACCTTCCTCAAATGCATCGGGTGCCAGGATGGAATTCTTGAACCAATCAACTTGTCCATGGGGGAGAAAGTTCTTTGTTTTGTCAACATACTAGTTCGAGTGATTTGCATGTTGAGGTAAAAAGTAGGAATGATGGTGCATATTATCCTAGGGATAATTAGGAGTTGTAAGGGATTCTAGAATATATTCATGTCAGTGAAGGATGGGGACATTAGAGCCTAAGCATTTAGGAAATACCAAAGTAGGAGTAAAAGAAGGTGAAGTAGGGGTAGTGGATCCCTAGTCAACTCCATTGGAACAAGAAGTTTGGCTTACATAAGACACTTTGAGGGATGAATATATTGAACAAGAAAAAGGTGGTTCTAATTATGATGAATCCATGGGGACAATGGGCATAGAATGGGTACTCTAATGAACATTTGATGAAAACAAAGAGTTTTTAGTAGATAGTGGTCCCACGAAAGTTGAATGGTAAAATATGTGGATAGTATTGACAATAGGTTTCTCAGGAGTGGTCTAATTTCAACAACAATATTTCCCTCTTCCTGAAAATACTTTTGGCGTCAAAGGGAAACATCATATAAAACAAGTGTTGGCTTATCCTCTAGGGAGGAATCAAGATGACAAATGATGGTGAGGGCATCTCAAAACTAGTGTAACTTTGGACAATGATGAGAATAATGGCCATAAGTATCACACGAAGCACATGGATGGTTGGTACGCAAGGATTTAATGTGTTTTGTTGATTATTTAGGGAGAGAAACCCCCACAACTCGAGTGGATGGGTGAGGTTCTAAATCATTAAAATTAAACAGGTCCCATAAATTTGGGAGCGATGGACAATCATTCGTTGCATGTGAGATCACATAAATCATGTGGAGGGATAGCTCTAAGTGCGATGGTGGGGTGACCATAGCTTGTCCAGAGGTAGTGGTGCCCCCAACTTTCTTATTTTTGTGCCCACTCATAACTCTTTCCCCAAACTTGGTAGAGACCAGTTGGCCCTATGTAGATTCCGCATAAGACACATGGGTCACACTAGGGGGTTGCACAGGTGATAAAACAAAATGAGAAGTTGGTGTTGAAGAAATGGGAGGGGTTGAAGGATCTATGTACCACAATGGGATCCCCAAGGTGAGTAGGAGGGCTTAATGTAGCCACTTACTACTCCTGGAGGGGGAAACAAGAATGGGACTTGAGAAAAGGGAGATCAGTAGGAAGGATTCCCTCCACATGATGGTGTTGAATAAACTAGAGCAATAAACTCAATAGGTGGATACAAGGATGAGGCCCTAGATGAGGAAGGTGTTGAGGCAACATGTTGTTGGGATGTTGTCATCATACAAACATTGGATGGACCAAAGGTGTCACTATCTACGGACAACCATAATAAGTGCAAAGAAATGTGGAATCTTTAACGATTCTAGGTTGAATATCAACGAATGTGAAGATAATGTGGTTTCCATCCATAGAGGGAAAGACATTGTCAAGGTTGAATTGAGCTTTGGGATCATTGTAAGAAACTTGATTAATGGTAACAATATTCCCTTCATGTGGAAATCTCATGGTACGAAAAAATGAGGAGGCAATCACCTTCATCTAGTACATATAATTACATCCTAAAAGATTGTTGTAGTCCAATGGAGCATCTACAACCTCAACATCAATAAGAACCTACTTGCTAACTAACTAGATGGGTACATTCTAATACAACCCTTCATGTTGGGAGGGTCAACCATCATACGCACAGAGGGTAATCATAGATGGCACAAGCCATATGAGAGTCTAACTTCTTCTAGACATGAGTAGAGGTAACACATGCGGGTGCACCCTCATCAATAATGCAATGGTGAATCACAACATTCTTAATAGTGACTAGAAATTGGAAGGCAACAAAAGGAGGGAGTTGGGTCTCAACTTTGTCAATATCAAAGGTGATCATCCTATCATCTGAGGGATTGACCTAGCCCAATGTAGATAACAAAGCTTTATGTTGTGTAGGAAAATTCTGGATAACTTTTAAATATGACATGGCCACATGAGACTAAGCTAAATAATCAATTATACTATAATTATGGGCAACCCATGCATGGTGGTTGTGGGTTCGTAAAGAAACCTTTGGAGCCTTAGGGGAAATATTTATAGTAGGTTGGGGAATCTACAAAGGTCCATTAATAATGGGTGGAGGGTCGTTTGATTCAATAGGAGACGCTTCCAGAGGCAAGCTATGCTGACGGCTTCTGGTTGAAAGGTTAATATCCACCAGGTTCATGTATAAAATTTGAAAGGTACCATCTCTATTATGGTTGGGGTTTGTAGCTTGTCCAAAAGGAATGGCTTCTAGCATGGATATGAAGCCTTGTGTTGGAAAAGGGTTACACAACACATTTGGTTGCGGCAATAAAGGTTGAGTAACAAGTTGATATGGTATGGCTCAGGTTTTATCAACCAACTCCTTTGATCGAAGCAACTCAAGTATAATCAGAGATTGATGGGTATAATGTCCATAAACACCGCAAAGGGTGCAATGTGGTTAGTACGAAGCTGTGGGTTTTTCCCTATTTTGGTTGGGAATTATGATCTTGAATTAAATGGATTGATTTTGATGAGTGACCTCAACTATTTTATTTATAGTTGTATAGTGTATAACCCCCTTGACATGATCTTCCTTATAGTGGTTAAAGATGACTATGTCAAAGTTAAAAATAACAATTAGGGTTTTCCATGGTCCACATGTAACTAACATCCCATCACAATAGCTTAGGTGCATTGATGGGGGACATAAAACAGTTAGAAACGATGATTGAAACATGCAATGTAGTTTTCTAGGGTCTTTCTACACTGTCCACCCACATATAATGGGTCCATATCTATGCTAGCCAAATTTAATTAACTTTCGAGGTTGACTAAGCTAATTCTCATAAATTTAAGATCATATGATGATGGAATGGAATTGAAAATAAGAGTTATGATGTCAAAGCGATGTATTCAAATATAAATGTTAAAAATGGCACAAGTGAACAATTTTAAAATGACAACACTCAACAATTTACTAATTTCAATTGAAATTAATTAAATGCTTAATAAATTAATGCAACCCTTTATCTTTCTCAAAACACTGCAAATAATTTTCCTATTATTAAGGTTTTCCCGCACATATATAGAAATCTCATCCTTCATTACCTATTATTAATGTTGTCCTAATCTAATATTAATTGCTTAAATGCAATTTTCTTATTTAAATTATTATAAAATATAATAAGTTTTGAAAAGTTCTCATTTCAATTATCCAAGTATAATATTTTTTTAAAATTATATAAAGTGTAAGGACATGAGACTTTTCTCCCAATAATTTCCCAAACACACTTATCAATGCATGATGAATATGTATACATAGTTTTCTTTCATCTAGTGGTCATGTATGTATTCATTATGTATAGCTCTTACATCATTATTATTCATGATAAGAAGTCCATTATTTAACCTTGACCATTTCCTCAATAAATTGGGTGACAACTTAATGATGAAGGTCATTATGCTTTGAATTGAGTGTTATGTTGCTGATATTTTCTATAATAATTATGAAAATTTGCTATTGTACATAAATTGATTTCATTATAGATTTTAGTAGAAATATAAGTTACATAGTTAATAAAAAAAATTATAAAAAAAATTAATTTAGTTTTGATTTCATTATAAATTTTATTAGAAATATCAATTACACTTAATAAAAAAAAATTGATTTAGTTGATTTTAATATAAAATTAAAAATTATTATTATTTTTAATATTATCATGTTTTTAAAATTTATTTATATTATATTATTTTTTCTCCTTCATATCTTCCACATTCACATTCATCCATTGTAAAAATATTTTAGTTAACTAAAATATAAAATATGATGGAATGTATTTTTTAATTTACAATTAAATTTGTCTGAATTTATTACTTGGAGAGTAGTTAGGTGTTCTAGAACTATGAAATAAAATAATAAAAAAAAAAATTACACTAAATTGAAGTTTTAAATAAATTATCAATCATAAATTTCTCGTTAATTTATTTCACTCATCTAACCACTTATTCTATTATATTCTGAAAACCGAACCGAATTTCATCAAATTATTCATTATTCGAATCGAATTGAAGAATTTTCATAATTTTTTTCTCCAATACGACCGAATTGGATAATTATGATTTAAACAACACATTTAACAATTTCAAAATCACCGAAGTACGAAGGAGATCGGCGGAAACCCAATGCCCTTATAATGCGCCTCATATAATTGCATTAATTTCTGATTCTAAAATGACGAAAGACTCCATTTCAAATTTTTGTCCTTCTTTATTCGGTATTGTTGTCTTTTTCGCCCCGTCCCCACAAATCCTCGCCTGCGTTTGCTGTATGATTTCTTACTTACAGGTTTCTCTCCCACGCTCCTGTCCCACTCAATTACCCACCCAATTCGGATCCATTACCACCCTGCAGACCAAATCATCACTCCTCCGGACCATTTTAATGCCCTGTATCCGCCAATTTTCAACACCTACAAGTCAAAAATGCAAATTTTGAAGAACCTTCTAGCAACATCTGCATATTTTGAACACCCACGAGGCCGCATTAGCAATTTGCCTTGAATCTCCAGAGCAAATGAATACATTTTCTGGAGTCCCAGGAGCCAATTCTGCTCAGGAGTCATGATTTTCTATCTTTAATTATACAGAAGAAAACTCTCTAATGGAGAAGGAATGTACTGACACTGGTGATAGTTTCAGGTTCAGTTGCTGTGAATATGATGATGGATCTTATTTTGATATGGACTTGAAGCTTCCCTGCAGTGGAAACAACAGCCCTCTGGAGGCCAATAGAGAATCAGAAGAATTTGAGTTCAGTGTCTGGCCTAATATACAAGAGTGTGTTGACAATATTTCTCCTGCAGATGACTTGTTTTATAGAGGCCTGCTGCTTCCACTTAATCTGCCTCCACGTTTAGAGATGGTCAAAAATCTATCCTCGCCCAAAGAATTTGAAGGTGACACAGATGGCTTTGGTAGATTTTCTTCGAGTTCCAGGGACTCGAACCAGAGACCTAGTTGCTGCAAGGAGTCCTGGTGCAGCTCTGATGAAACTGAGGAGAAAACCCACTTCCAGCCCAAGGTTAAATCTGCCACCAAATCGAAGGTGAAGGTTCCCATGTTTGGATTCAGCAAGTTTTCAAAAGAGGGCATGAATGATTTTAATGATTCTCCTCCTTTTCCTCCTCCCATGGCAAAGTTTATGAGATTCATGGTGAAATTCAAGTCCATGAAGGCTGCTTCTGTGCCATTTTATACCACGGATTACATCACTAAGCAAAACCCAGACTATCCATTAAACAGCAACAGTACTCATACCAGTACTAGTGTTAAACATATTGTGCAGAAGTATGTGAAGCTGGTGAAGCACAGAATCTCTTCTCAGAGGCACAATGATGCCCAAACTGGTGATCAGAAGCTAAAAATGGATGAGGGACGTGTATGGCCCTGTATTGAAGATGAATCAGGAAGACAAATCCATGTGGGTTTCAGACACTTTGGTGTTGGAAGCTGCCTGCCCTCCTCGAATTGTTCTCTGAGCTTCTGTGGCGAGGACCTTCAGAGTGCCATTGCTTATTGCAAACAATCCAATGGTGGAATTGGTTAGAAGAAGTATTTGACTTGAAATTTTGTTTGTCATTCACCTGCATTCAATCTGCTTCAGCTCATACAGACTGAAAGAGAGCTTCTGATTGAAGACAGCTCTGAGAACTCTGAATGTTCAGATAACACCCTAAAGTCCTCAGGAATATATCTGCAACGAATATAGGACCTATTAACAACTATAAGGACAATAGTGTTGAAAGGCATCAGAGAGTTATCTGAGCATAGGCTCTGCTTCTTCTGGCTTGCAGTACCTATGCATTCCATTCTCTGTGACAGTGTGATTTGAGTTTCTGCTTCTTGTCTTCTGGGGAAATTTTACAAAATGAAGCAACATTATCAGATACTTACAAGCTCTGAAAACATTATTAGAAACTAATGATGCTTTGAAAACATGTTTCCTGATATGATGAACTGTAGTAAATAGTAAATATGTTGTCATTGTAGTACAAATATATATATGTTTTCTCTCAATTTGATTTTGATTTTCAGAGTTGAACTGATGAAATTTGGTTCAAACATAATATTAACTACCACAAGGACCTGCACCTTGCTCATTTGTTTTGCGTATCGCAAATCTGTATTGGTTTGATTGGGATAAACAAATTTTGAGATCATAATATGAAAGCATTGTTATAAATATTTTTTGATGCGAGATTAAACAAAAAAAATTACTTTTCTCTTATTTACAAATTTTCTGTAATAGTAAAATTTATATTTGAAAGAGATACTTTATCTCACAAACAAGAAATATCATACACCAATTTAATGTCAAGCTTAGTCATAATCTTAAAATTAAATTATTATTATTAACAATAATTAAAATTATATATATTTAAAATTATAATAAATTAGTATTATTAATTTTATTATTAAATTATAAAAATAAATAAATAAAATAAAATATAAATATAAACACTTACCTTTAAAGACATACATATATTAGAAAACATAGAAACGAAAGGCAAATCATCCCATTAGGGGTTTTGTCAGAGACAAAAGCCTCGGACTTGATGGATGGATTGTTGAATTTTTCATGGATGGACCGTTGAATTTTTCTTTAACTTTTTCGCGTTGGTTGGACAGAATTTACTAGATATGGTGGAAGAATCTAGAGTCAAAGGGGAGGTTATCAGCTCCATTAATTCAACCTTCTTAGCCTTGATTCCAAAAGTTAATAAACCTTCTTTTTTCAGTGACTTTCGACCTATTGCGCTTTGTAACTTATGCTATAAGATTATAGCTAAAGTTATAGCAAAGAGAATTCAGTCAATCTTGTCCAAAGCTCTTTCCGAAGAATAGTTTGGGTTTCTCAAAGGTAGACAAATACTGGATGCAGTGGATACAACTCAGGAGTGTCTACACAGTATTAAAAATAAAAAGTTACAAGCTATTATTATGAAACTAGATTTTAAAAAGGCCTATGATTGCACAAATTGGGACATTCTAAGATTAATACTGCTACAAAGTGGATTTGGGTTGCAAACAACCAACTCGATTATGGCCTGCATTACTTCAACTTCTTATGCTATATTGATAAACGATGAGGCTTCCACCTTCTTCAAAAGCAGTAGAGGCCTAAGGCAGGGATGCCCGCTCTCGCCATTACTTTGCATTTTAGTTATGGAATCCCTTAGTCTCTCATTAAAGAAAGCACAAGCTGAGGGCTCACTCACGGGGATAAAGGTTTCTAGACTGCTAAAGGTCCTTCACCTTTTATTTGTAGATGACATTCTTATAATGTCTAGAGCATCTCCAATCGAATGGGATTTAATTCAGTTTATTCTACATGTTTTATGTTGGGCTTCTGGTTTGGTAATAAACATCCAAAAATCTGTTTTCATGTATTCGAGAGTTCCTCCAGAAACTTTACAGTCACTAAAAGATATACTCCCTTTCTCAAGTAAAGAGTTATCTGCAGGTTTTAAATACTTGGGTTAATCAATGAAGCCAGATTGTTATAAGAAGGAAGACTGGCAATGGCTTATAGACAAGTTTGAGGCCAGGTTAAATCATTGGTGCAACAAATGGATTTCCCTGGGGGGACGCCTAGTTCTAATTAAAGTTGTTCTAGAGAGCCTTCATGTTTACTAGATGACTCTTGCTCACTTATCGATTTCGATTCTACATAAGATCCGGAGGTTGAGTTTTACTTTCCTTTGGTCAAGTAACAAAAACAAGAAGTGTTACCATTTATGCAGTTGGGTTTCAATTACAAAACCAAAACGTTATGGAGGATGGGGATTGCACAATATCTTTTTTTTTTACAAGGCATTGGCATCAAATACTCTATGGCGAGCCTTGATGAAGTCGGGATTGTGGCAAAGAGTGATCAAGGAAAAATATATCCCACATGGAACTGTTTTGTCATGGTTGCATTCTGCGGAAGCATCTTCATCCTTTGGTTCACAATCATGGAAAATATCTGAAACACTTTACCGGTTATTCTTCATTGGATGGCTTGGAGACCGGTCTCAGGTCATTCAATTTCAGTTGGTCGAGATGCAATTTTGGGGATGGGTCAAGACTCATACTTATCGCAGGATCTGATTAATTTTCTTAATCAAAAGAACATCTACCTATTATATAAGGTGAGTCGGGTACCGGATAGAGGTTCGCTGAGTCAAAGATGTTATCGTAGCGTTGAGTTGGGTTTGGTAGCGGAACTTGTCGAGGAATGGGATACCTACATAATGCATTTGATAGACTCTGGTATTAACTTAGTGGACAGGCCGAAGGAACTTATTTGGACAGGCAGTGATATGTCAGGTCAAATATTAGTCAAAAATGTCTATGAAACCCTATCAAACAATTTTTCGAAATATAAGATAGGTGGATGGAGAAGAAATTTGTGGACCTGAGACTGTCCTCTGAAGTTAAAACTATTTGTTTCGCTATTAGTTGAAAACAAAATCTTGACATGGAAAAATTTGCAGAAAAGAGGTTGGAAGTGGCCTGGTATGTGTCACTTGTGTAGACAACAAGGAGAAGCAATCAATCATATTTTTGTTAGTTGTGTTTTCACGATTACTGTGTGGGAAGAATTTAAAAAAGTGTTAAAGTTCAATCATGGATGGAATGGCAATTCTTTGGTTGAATGCTTCCAAAACTAGGCTTCACAGAACTCTGATTATCAAGCTCTCCCTGCATTTATTTGTTGGAATATATGGATGGATAGAAATAAATCACTCTTCGAGGGAAGAATTCCATTTGTGCAGCGAGTTGTCTACATTATTTTAGGAGTCGTGGGATTGATGGGGAAAAACTCAAAATCTTTTAATCCTAGGATTTCCTCTACACTTCTTCATGTGGGTTAAACTCTAGCATGGTTTGACGGGGCTGCACAACAAAATGGTTCTCTCTGTGGTGTTGGAGGAGTTTTAAAGATTGACGATCATTCAGAATATAGATGGACATTAAACTGTGGCAGGGGTACAAACTCAAGGGTTGAGCTCATGGGAGCTTGGGCAAAATTAACCCTTGCTACACGACTTTCTATTTATGATATATATGTCTTGGGGGATTCCAAAATCATTATTGATTGACTCAATAGAAAGGGATCTATTTTGGTGGCTAATCTAGATGGTTGGAAGGAAAGAATCATTGATCTCATTCCTCTCTTTAGATCAATTACCTTTGCACACATCTATAGAGAAAAAAACAAGGAGGTTGATCTCCTGTCAAAAAAGGCTCTTCACCTTCGCCAAGGACAAATTTCTTACAGTCATTGGGTGGATGGCAAAGAGGGCCCAACTCTCTTTCTAATTATGTACTAAGTTTTTTAGACTCTGGTCCAACACTAATTTTTTTGGGTCTGTGGGATGGTTATTCTCCTCTTTGATAGAAAAGACTTTGGCAAAGTTTAGTTTTTTTATCTGTGAATTAACTACAATATATCTTTATATAGACAACTTCTATTTTTTGAGTATTAGAAGAAAGTCTTAATTTGAATGATATATATAAACAATTTATATTATAATTAATATAACGTGAAATTTTCTTTGAAAAAATCATCCCATTATCTTCGAAGTATATTTTAAAGAAAACGTAACTTAAAAATAGTGGAGTAATCAAAAGGTCGCCACTCATTTTTCCAAGGAAAAGGTTATAACACTTTACCATGAGTGTATTATTAGTGTACTTTGAAACATATGGCATTTACCTATTTATGGGTGGTTTTGGTGGCTATTATTTTCACTTTAAAAAAGTTATTATATGTAATATGTAATATGGTGTAGTTTATACAATCTAAATGAAAGTGGTTCAATTACTTAGCCTATGATTAGAAGCACACATGTATGGGAAAATTATAAAGTTATCATTATTATTATATTAATTAAAATTTTATATTTTAAAATATTATATTTATGGTTTAATGGTTTTTCATAGTTTTTTATTTGAGATAGGGAAACATTTGTATTAATAAGTGGTCAAAAATGGAAAAAAATTAAAGAGATAGTAGGCTTGATGTTTCAAAAAAGTTTTCAACAATATCATTGTAATTTCCTCCTATCATCTAGCCTTTGCAGTCTTGATGTAGCTATATAAAGGCTAACAACATTAGTATAAAGCATGTAAAAAACATTCAAAATACCTATAGATTTGTGATATATATGACAAAATTATGACTGCAGATTTTCCTCTGGTTGAGTGGTAGTCTAACTCTTTCCTTTTAGCTCTTTGAGTTGTTGTCTTGAGTCTTCTTCCTTGTCATTATCATTTACTTGTCTTGATGTCTGCTGAGTTGTGGTGTCTGAAGTGTAATATTCACTTTTATATTGAACATACTGCTTTAGTTTATAGCAATCCATTTCGATATCTAAAAACATTTCCCTATGTGCTTCAAGGATGCCCATTATCTTGTTATACTACTCTTGTTGTTGCACTTCCAAGTTATGGAGTAGTTCTTAGAGGGTTCTCAGTGAAATGACATTGCTTTGTAATATCTATTCATGCAAGTCTGTAGTTCCCTGTGAATACCTTCAAGACCTCTCAGTTCCATGCTACTCCCAAACCGTAAATTGGCACTCGTTACCCCACTGTATCCTCTATATACCTGTGTGTCCAGCGAGGGACAAAGAGTCCCCTTGTGAAGAATGAGAAGACTAAGAAGAAGTGCAAAGAGATGAAGATTCCAACTCCAAATTGTTTCAATAATACAAGAGACCCAACTTTGAATAAATGTTCAAACATAAAATATAGAGATAAGATCACCTTTAGGCCAGAAAAATCACCATACATCCCCCATCCCAAGTCACCTATAAAATCCAACCAATAGCTCAAAGTACCAAAAAATCATTCCCAAAAAAATGCATAAGAGGTTGATCGAACAAAGGGGTTGAGAGAAGATTTCCCATAATTCTCCCACCCTGGGTTAGACATGCCCCAAAGTGATAAAGCTGAACCAAAATGCAAATTTTAGGAAATATAAATAGAGTGACAAAGTCACCAAGCCCAAATTATGTCATCAAAACAAGAATCCCAACTTTGAGTAACTGTTTGGGCATTCAAAATGATTTATCTCTCAAGCTAGGGAACACAAATCCCACAACCCAAGTCACCATGCAAAGCCAATTCACGGGTCTATGTGCCAAATCGACATACCCAACAATAAATAACAAGCCATATAAAGGGACTTAAAAATAATTTTCGAGGCTCCTCCTTCCACCAAATGACCGAGCCCCAAACCAAAGAAACTAAATAAAACAAAAAGAGGACTGTGTTGAGAGTGCTAGAGGGAAAAGACCAAGATAATTTATCTCTTACCCAGGTTGATGATTGCTAGAGCTCTACAATCAAAGGAGCATACCATGTCCAGTTTTCCAACCTTCTCTCCCAAGTGTTAGCCAATATAAGGGAGTTTTGTTCTCCAAGAGGTTCCCCGATGATCAAATATTTCCAAACATTGAATTTGTTTATCCCACCTTCCAAACAAGGTCCAGTGAATGCAAAGGGAATAAATGGTGAAATCTTCGTTAACTACCTCGTGGTGCTTCAGGTGTGATGTGATTGTGAATATATACCTCACTCACTTGATTCATTCCTTCCTTTAATGCAGTCTTTGTGGTCTAGACACATCATGCCTAGTGGATATTGGTGCATAAATTAAACTTAGGGGATAAAGGAGAAATTAGTACCCCCATTTTTCTTCTAGGTTCCTTGAGACAGGCTTGAGGCTTCTCTAGCCAGAGTGTCTTCCTTGCCATTGTTTTATTGTAAGGCATGGTAAAGAGAGTGTTTGTTCATTTTTTGAGTGATTTTTACTATTCTAGCGAGAATTGAAGCCAATAAGAAGTCCTTCAAGGGTTCCTTGAATGCTAGAGACTTGATAATGATATGTGAGACTTTGATGATTGTCAATTCTTTTATCCCTAAGTTGATGGCAATGGACATTCCTTGAAGAAGGGTTTATGCCTTCTTTTGATTGTTCGTCGCAATTCCTAGCCCCCAAGTAGAGGTGGATACCTCATTTCATTTAAGGTCATAGATGACCCCTCCCTCTCCCGCCACCCCTGGATTTCCTTTCGATGTTCCATCAAAGAAGAGAGTATATGTGCTCTGTCTTTCTTTCCATTCTTCAAATTCTTACTTCCCAAACCTAATCTTCCAACTAAGAGGGTGTTGGGTGTTTATTTCCTCTCACTGCCCTTCTTGGGCTGACCCGGGTTCAGATCTACTATGATTTCCAAAACAAAACCCTAAAACTATCAACCCTCCTAGTAAACCAGAAGGCAACACAACGCATAGAATGCACTACGCAATCTCACACGAGATAATTATTATGGGTGGTTGCAACGCTCAGGTGCTTGCAGCCTAGGAATGAGTGGGGATATGGGATTACACTCTGTTATCTTCATTTTTTTACTCTAACATTCAACTTATATTGAATATTTTGTCATTCTTATTCATGCATGTAAAATAGTAGATCTATCTAAGTCATTTATGCATTTTTCTAACATCTAATCATTGACAGTAAAGGAAATAAAATATATTCAATCACATAACACATCATCTATCGTGGTTCACCCCCTCTTGGGCTACGTCCACAAATATTTGGCTACTCTGCTCTTTTATTGTGGTGTTTCCAAAACTACAACACCGCGCACATTACAACTCTTCATCAAATGGGTCGAGATCTACAATGAGGCAGACTAGATCACACCAGGCTCCTCAGCCTGTGATCTAACCCTCAATATCTACCTTATTTCCTCTCCTCATCTCAACAACTTACAAAATGAGATCGTATTTTACAGACATTCTGAACCACAACCAAAAACCCGAACCAAAAACCAATAATAGTCTTCGAAGAAAACAACAACAACCCTGACCTAGACCTCCTAGGTACCTATTTATACATGTTTTTGGCTTACCAACCATTACATCCTCTTACAAAAACCCTAACCCTACCATGGTTAGGTCTTCTTGCATGTGTGCCCCACATGCTTTCCTCCTTTTCATGCATGTTTTCTTTTCACGTGCTGCTTTTCCTGCTAGCTGTATTTATCCCACGTTGTGCTTTTCTCCATAATGGGTTTGCGCCCAACATAGGAGGTTTGGTCATTCTAGTTTTGGAGTTTAATGAGATTTCTCCAAATTGTCTCATCAAGTCTCTCTCTTTGTTATCCAAAGGTTGCTAGTTTTGTATGAGTGTGGTTTTTCAGTGCAATTCCTCCATCATTAGTCTTTTTTCTTTTTTAACCACATCCATTGGATTTTATAAAGCTTGATTGAATATTGTTCTATTTTTTGCTAACAAGAGCTTCCATAAGGATGTACTTTAGTAGAGTTTTCCAAATCCACCTAAAGATTTGCTTACCTTTAAAAGAATCCCTGTACATCCTACTCCACTTTGTGAAGGATTCATTCTAGCATGCTTGTTTGTAGATTCCATGGACTAGTCCTAAAAATGCTAAATCCCAAACTTGAATTGCGAAGGTGCGGGTTAGAAATAGATGTGTGTCAGTTTCCTCTAATTTCCTACACATTACACACCAATTTGGGCCTTGTATCACTCTTTTTTTGAGGTTTTCAATAGTTATAACTCTTCCATTCACAAGAAAACAACAAAACACATTGATTTTTGGGATGCCATCTGAAGACCATACCTTTTCCAGATTGCATATTTTTAAGGCAGAGAGGGAGATTTAAGATAGTATAATTATTTTTCTTTGACTATAAATCCCTTGTTACCTCAACTTCACTGGTCCAAAATCCTCAGGTTTTGAGGCACACATCCTTTAATCCAGGAAATAAAAATAGATAAGAGAGGTTGTAGGCATAGGGGAGGGTTATCAAAGTGTCATATTTCCCATTCTCCTAAGGTTCATGACCATTTGGAAATGTCATAGAGAGTGATAATTTTTATGTCTTCAATCTAATGCTTGAGAGGTGATAGATCTGCACTATTTTCCAATGGTTGAGGCCCCATTTTATTGTCCTTCCATATTATTATTTCTATACCATTTCCTAGAACCCAAGTATGTTTTTCTCTAATAAGAGGAATTGTTGACTTGAATAACCTCCATATGTGGGATCCCTTTTGATTTTCTATTTCCTCTTCAATGCATCTTTTCCTATTCGCCTAGAGTTATTTCTTCCATATCACCCTTTTCCACCTGCCCTCTTGACCTCTAATCAGTCTCCATATTA
>ML806515.1:0-123567 GCA_009831015.1 Picea engelmannii | reverse complement strand
AGAAGTTTCCAAATAAAGAGAAGGAACAAGTTTTAAAATATGCATACCTGAATTATCCACCTGGAGAGCAAGGGTTCCCATGGATAAGCTTGAGGATTTTTCCGAGCCAAGTTCCAATTCTACTCCCACGTGTTTCCTGTCAAATGAAAGAGTCTCCACTGGTTGTTCTCGGACCATAGTAGACTTCCTTCTCCAGATTTTTTGAGGTGGATGATCCTAGGGCACTAGTTTCAGGCATCTAGACTTTAGATGACCAATTTCATGGCACCCATGGCACCAGAAAGGGATTTTCCAGTAGTCCACTTCTAGTGCCAAGTGACATCCCGATAAACAATGTCAAGGTTCCCGACCAGACCTTCCCACACATTTACTTCTATCTATATCCAGGCCCAACACTGATAAATTTTTTTCGCCCATTTGGGCTCGAGACCCACAAAATTATCTAGTTTGTTTCCAATAGTATCCAAAGCCTCCCTTGTCCAGAAAGCTAGGAGAAAGTCTGACAAGACTGCCCAGAATTTTAAGACTGACACCGACTCTCTTGCTAGATCAAAATCCATTGTCCATGGTTTTAGAAACAAGCCGGACGGGCCCCAAGACCATCTATTATGGAGAAGAACCGTGCAATCCTTTTCATCTTTCAAAAGAAAATAATCCCAACCCCTTGTCAAGATATGGGTTTCATGCAAGTAACCCAACATAGGAGTCCATTCCTGGTCCATCCAAGAGTGGAGAGATGATAAACCAAGAGTTTTCTTGGTAAATATTCCGACCAAAAGTTTACCCTCCATATGGGTGATTTATTCTATTGCGATGTCCTGTCCGACCACCATTTTCGTAGGGCCCCCTTTTTCACAGATTGAATTAGAAGGATTTTTCCTCTGAGGAGCATTGTTCCTATTCTCTCGGCCTTGGAAACCAGCTTCTTTAACCTTTTTCCTTTCTTCTCCTCGTAGACTACCAATATTCTTGGCCTTGAGCTTCGCGGGAGGGGGATAACTAGAAATATGAGATTCTGAATGCTCGGAATTGCCAGTTCTATGCTTGTCTAGAGACCTCCCATCCAAAAAAACCTCCTCCAAAGTGATTCCATCCTTTGTTTGTGTAGCATTAACTCTTGCTTCCACTGAATGACTATTTGGCTTTCAACTATAAGGGATAGAGGAGAATTTTACGTGCTCTAATAAATATTCTTGTGAGAGGAAATCCCACCCATGTGATGGGATGTATCCAAAGTCGACCACATCTCCAATCAGAGATTCCATCTGTCCTTTTGGTACTTAATGTCACATGGGGCTGCAGGGATGAGGGGGGTGGAAAAAATTGTCGTCGAAGAGGGTACGGAGAACGAGAAGCGAGAAGGGGATTGGAGGGGGGGGGTGGGGTGAGGCCCAAGGTCATGGGGAGGATGCATCCCGGGCCATTAACTCGGGTTTACAGAAATATTTTAGCCGCAGACTCTGAAAACTAAACTTAACTTATTCTTATATTGTCAAATTTATGTTCATAAAATATTTAAATAAAATATTAATGGGTGTTTTCAAAGACAATAATATGATTTCCAAACTCACCATTTCACCAATACTAAAAATACATTTTCACATATTTTGTGTAATATTTTTTTCGATATAAAAAATATTAATGCACTGATTTCAAGAAGAAAATTACATTATATTTCATGTTTATTTCCCTAGCATAATACTTCACATTCTACCCCATATTCACGAACCATAACATAGATAATACAACACCGAAATTGCCTCTAAGGACATACAAAAAGAAGCTAAAAACCCGTAACTGGCTCAAGCCTTGAACCTATGTCAATCCTTGACAACCAATACATCCAACCAAACCCATACTATAAGATATACATCAATTGAGATTCAGAAATACGAGTTCTACCAAATTACATAACCAAGAAAAAAGACCACAAAAAGTGAAATGGAGGAGTATTAGTGGATACTCCTTCTTGTACCTCCTAAATATAAATCAACCCAACCTCCAAAGGAACCTCAAATTTTGATATAGAGTCTATCTTATGCTTGTATTCTCTATATATGTGAGAAAAGGAGATCCATTAGAATCTATTCCTCATGGCTGCAATCTAATCCCAAATTTTGAAGATGAGACTTTCTGTAATGTTCCTAATTACTAGAAAAATCGAACAATTGTTTTTGACATCATAATGTATCATCCTCACCCATCCAGTCAGGGCCATGCCACACAATTATTTTCCTCTAATACCATTAATAACTAAATATTACCTGCATATGCAACAAATATGCAGTTCCACAACACATAATCCATGCATAAATTTATACAATTACATCAATATAATTAAACACACAGTAAAAATCCTAAACAAATGAAATACACTTTTCTTTTTAATTAATCACTGACTGGCTATAGACCTCAGACGTTCCTCCTAGCCATAGTCTTTGTTGTTCATAAAATCTCAACAAAAGGTCACCCTCCAGTTGGGACTATGACTCCACCAGGGAAAAGGATACCTAAGCCAAGATAAGGTATAACACAAAACACAATAAAAATGAGGCCAAGGTGCCAAATCCAACAATAGTTCCCAGCTCATAGCCTCTCATTCCCCACATCTTAAAAAAAAAAAATCTCAAAAATCAAAGTGTTCGAAATTGCTCGAAAATGGTTTCATTGCGTAGATATCATCCTCACTATCCCAATGCAACTTGAATAGGCTCAAATGGAGTTTGTATGAGGAAGTTATCGCGTTCTGTTTGTTTTCCCAAACATAAAAAAAATGTTGACTGTGTAGTCCGTGCAGGATGACATGGCAACGGACCGTACAATCTGTACAACTGATGTGGCATGGGCATGTGGTAGGGTGACTGGACTACTGACAGGGCAGGTGATTTGTGCTATAGCGGGAAATCCCCCCTATGGACTACACTAGGGTTCAACATGTAGGCAGATCTAACCGTCTAAAAGTATCCTACTTTTTAGACTACACCAAATATACCCCACATTCATACAAGAAATACAAAGTAAAATGATCCAATAACTCTACCTTGAACTCCACGTCCAGTGTCGATCCTTTCACATTCGATTGCTCCTCAAATACAAGTCTCCTCCCAAGGCTAACCTGCATTCACAAACAAACAAACAAAGAACTACAAAAATGCATCTCATATATGAATTAGTGGGTTAGATGTTAGTATAAAACATAAATCAAACATAAAGATTGAACACATCATATTCAAGACAACAAAAGTATTCCTTTTATTGATATCACAAAGTTTACTTACAATGAGATTGACGACTTCTCCTTGAACCTGGTCCAGGCTCCTCTTCACTAAGCTCCAACTACGCCTCCGTGTATCTTTCTCCTCTCACACTTCTTCTAAGGAAATGACATAGGATTACAATGGAGGAAAAAGGGCAAGAATGGGAATTTTGAAGCAAAAATCACAATGTGGCTGCAAATTCTTTGGGCAAGGAGGGGATGTGAAACGAGCAGATTTTCACTGTTCTTATGCTTGGCTTAGGAATGAGACCCCAATACCTCCTTTTATATGACAAAAGGATGGTTATTCGGTTGGGTGACGGGCTATAGGCGGTGGAACAGTTGGGAAACTGCCCAATAGCTCGTAATCTCAATGAATTCCTTGCAACTTTTTAATTTTTGCAACATTTGTGGGTATACATGGGCTGTAATGGTGAAACTAGTGTATGTACGTGAGATGTAGTGGTGAAACAAGCATGTGTATGCAGGCAATAGTGGTGTAGGGCACGTACATCTTCAAAAATAAAGTTTTTAAGAAGAGTTGCTTAGTGATGGCTTGGAATAAATAGCAAGTAAGAGGTCCTGAAGCCAGGTGTGCATGTATGGTGCAATTTAGGGTTATAACAGATGCCTCCTAATATGTGAGCTCATAAGAGAATTTGATCGCCGAAATACATTACAAATCTTCACCAACGTACGAAGCGAGTGAGCCCGGGACCAGAGTTCGAGAGGTGCCATCTACAAAAATAACAATTGTCTCACTGAGGCGGGCATACCCATGCTTGGGATGAAATAAATCAAGGCTACCAATCAAATACACTACATATCCATGTCATATAAATACATAAAGTGTAGCCGCGAACAACACACAATGAATCTACATCTCAAAATCAAATATATACATGTATAATATCCATCTTCAAGAAGCCAATGACACCTGATGGATGGAGATCAGGCCTTCAGAGCTCGAGAAACAACTTCAAGATATTCAAAACTCAGGTAGGAGTGTAATGTGAGTGTACGACTTCACTACCTAGAGGTCTTCAACGGCTCGTCGGGAACATACAAGAGGATCTCGGTGATCAGGCAAAGAACTTCAGTGATTTCGATCAAGGACTTGATTGGACTTTCGGGATGGCTGGGCATGAGGTCAAGAGACAAATTATAGAGAGGCCGACTCAGGTTGGGTAAAACTTCCCTTGGACAATAACACGACAGATGATGAGACTGAGGCAACATGACGTTGACATAAGTTCACGATGTAGGAGGCAACACAAACTCTCCATATGTTTGGAAGAATAACCAACTGAAGGACGACACAGTTCTATGTAGTGAGAACAACTTCCTAAGGTCATATTAGATCCCAAATCTTGACAAACAAATGAAAGGATGTGCTTTGTCCAAGGGCGACTCATTGTTCTACCATAAAATAAAATATTTTTCCCGTCCTCTTTTTGGGGTATATTTGATTTTTTTGTCTTTTTCAATAGTTTTTTGAAGAGCTTGAAAAATAATAAAAGAATGCTATGTTACAAAGGAGGAACGAGTGTCGCAAAGCATACTAGTTCCAAGTTCAAGGAACACACTAATGCTTAGAGAAAGGAGACATGTGCAAGAAAATGACACTCAAGAAAATTCCTCCATGGGTCAAGGTGTCAAGACGTAGAGGCAAAGTGCTACAAGGCATGCTTCAAAAGTTCAGTTGAGAGAAACATGGAGCCAACACTAGGCCAAAGATGCAGAGATGCAAATGCGATTAATAAGACATGCTGAAACCCCCCTTAATGTGATTTTAACGAGCTCAAAGAAGGTAAGATCCTTGGTTTTTCATTTTTAGAGAGTTTGAAAAAACATAAAAGAAGACTCTGTTGGGGTACCTTTTTCAAAGGTAGTTTAGTCGGTTCGAAAAAGGGGTAAAATAGCACCGAAAAGACATCTATTCAAAACCATTTTAATGAGTGTGACAAAGACAAGATCACTCAACAATATTTTCAATTTTAAGGAGTTTGAAAAGATCTTAACTATGGATTCACTGCCCTTTTCTAGATTTAGTATCCTTAGCCCGAAAAACTAAAATTTGCTGAGGAGAACTCTCCTGGCGAGACGAATATCCCAAGGTGTACCTTTGTCCTCCTTAATCTACAGGCCGAAAAAAGGGGTAAAATCATGCCAGTAGATGTTTTTTTGAACCAATTAACGAGTGTGAAAGAACAAGGTCACTCGACGATCTTTTCAATTTTAAGGAGTCCGAAAAGAGATTAACTATGGAATCCGTAGGGGATGTTCTTATGGACAAGTTTAACGAGTGTGAAGAAACAATATCACTCGACGATCTTTTAAATTTTAGGGAGTCTGAAAAGAGCTTAACTATGGACTTCGTGGAGGTTCCTTTTTTGTAAATTTAGTCCCTCAGGCCTGAAAAAGGGTTAAACTTATACCTGAGAATACTCTTCTAACAAACTGAAGTTCCTAGAGTATACCTTTGTTCGTACAATTGACCATCTAGACCAAAAAAGGGGTAAACTACCGCCGGACAGACATGCCTTCAAGTTTTAATTTGGCGAGTGTGAAGGACAACAAGATCACTCGAAAATCTTTTCATGTTTATCGAGTCTGAAAAGGGATTAAAGAAGACTCCAGGGGGCTACTACTCATGTATGAAATTGGTTCAGGTAGAGCCCATTGCTAGGCTCATACCAAGAGTCTCTTCGATAGTCAACTTGGAAAGTCTCCCAAAAGGGAAGAAAACACAAACCATGGTGTAAGTCCTCCCACGGTATAGAAACCATAGTCATGGATTCAAGGATAGCCTCATTTGAAGGCAATTCAAAACCCAAGAAATCATGAAAACGAGGTTCGACAGTCCCAAAGGGTGAAGTAAATTGACCATATTCCGTATGACGATGGAGGCTCTATCCAGGACTGGTAGAGTCTATCATCGAAGAATCACAAGCACGAGGGCTTAAGGATCTACAAACAATGAGATCAGACTTAGAAGGAGACTCAATATCACTTGGACCCAGAGGGGGAAGCAAGGGATCCCATGCCTTCATTGGATAAACCAATGGATCAATTGCTGAGACCAAGTATCGAGAATGGAAACATGATGGCACAGGTTCCTGCTCAGAAGCAATTGAACACTGAGGATAAAACACCACATAATTAACCCGTGGCAGGGTAGAGTCTACACAAACACTATGAAAATATAAAGGGCTATCCTGAACTAATGTCGAATTAGGATGGTGATTATCAGATGTCAGCTGGTAGATAGTGACAATGCTTCCATTGTGAGGGAAATGCATCACCCGGAAGAGTGTAGACACCACAACATTCATAGAATATACATAATCACGCCCGAGAAGCATATTAAAATCTAACAAGCCTTGCACCACTATAACATCGACAAGGACAATCTTCCCACCTAATGAGATAGGCAACTAAGGAAAAATCCCCAAATATTCACTAGGATGTCTGTCAAAATCCAACAGCTCATGCGAAGCAGACACAAACTTGGGAGATCCTAAGATTTTCCAAAATGAGGAGGATAAAATACTTGCAGAGGCTCCTTCATCCACAATACATCGATAAATGTTTGCTGAATTAACTTCAACCCTTATTTGAAAGGGTGTGGAAGAAGGAAGACGAGGCTCAACAAGGTCATTCCAATCAAAGGAAACCATCCTAGGGATTGGAGGGGGTGTGCTCAAAGTGAGAGAAATGCCCCCTTGTTATGAAAGTACTGAACTGGAAATGATAAAAACATAGTCGGTAGACACTTCACTCCCCAAGAGAGGAGTGGGATCAACCGAAGATTGCATCGGCGTGACCACTTTGGTAGAATCGACACTCTCGAAGAGAAGAGTGTGATCAATTGAGGACTGCATCGGCGTGACCAATTTCTCAACCATTGGCTGAATAGGCTGCGAGGAAACCTCAGAAGACTCAGAATCAGAAGAGCTTGCAAATAGGGACCACAATCTTCGTACCTCTGGAAGGCTAGGGAACAAATGAGTAAGGTGATCTCCCTCGCAAAAATTACAAGGGAACTTAGGCTTACGTCCTATCCATCTAGGTTTCTCAATAAAATCAATGCCCCCAACATGACTAGTAGTGGTTGCTTGCTTGTCCCCAACATGACTAGCAGATGTTGTTGACATATCACTAACATGACTTGCAGAGGTTGGTGATTGGTCGATAACATGACTCACAGAGGCTACATACCTATTTCCAGTATGACTAGCAGTGACTGGAATTTTCCCCCCAGCATGACTTGTAGAGGCTGGGTGCTTGCCACCAGCATGACTTGCAGAGGCTGGGTGCTGGTCTTCAACATGACTTGTAGAGGTTGAGGAACTATCTCCAACATGACTCGCAGAGGTTGGTGATTGAAATCTAGTATGTCTTGTAGGGACTAAGTTCGTGCCCCCAGCATGACTTGCAGAGGCTGGGTGTTGGTCTTCAACATGACTTGCATAGGTTGACAACCTATCTCCAACATGACTTGCAGAGGTTGGTGATTTCTTCTTCCTATTCTTCCTCTTTCTACTTCATTTAGACTTCCGGTTACTAGTAACTGTACTTTCACCAGAGGTGGGAGAAGGAGGAGGAGAAGAATTTGCAGATGAAAGAACATCAACAGGATGCCCATGACATAAAGTTCTTAATTGAGAAGCATCAAGAGAATTTGGGACATTTGGAATGGTACCCAACCAAACCAGTAATCCCACATTCAACCTAGGAATGTACAAAGTGGCCATCAAAGGGACACCAACGTTTCCGAAGAAAGGAAAAGCACAATAATATCCTTGCGAAGGGGTTCCTTGGTTGGCATCGTTGGGAACTTTAGTCATGAATATCTTATGCATAGGTTCTCCCCTTACGGGATCGTTCAAGTCTGTAAAAGTCTCACACACTGACTCCAATGAACCAGTGTTATAAAAACAACACCTATAGAGAGGCGGCTCCACGTTTCTAAGTGGAAGACCAAAAAGTCCTCTCGACTGGTGGAGTGGGCGGTCTACCACCCTAGGTCAGAGACGCAAAGCAATGACTGACTAACTCACTATGGAAAACTAAGGAGCATAGAGGACACACTAAAATCCCCTAAAGGAAAATCAAGCAGACACTATCTAGTTGGAAGAACAGTTATGCCAACCAACACTTAAGGAACTTACCGGTGCAAGTGCAACTCAAACACGGAAGCACCCTCCGGGTATACTCTGCAAAGTGTGGCCTAATGTATTCTCTAGGTACCGCGGTATACCCTGTAGTCACATGTGTAAGTCCCTAGAATAAAGGAAACTAAGTTGCCAGCTCGCGAACAATCACCAGGCGGGTACAGTTGACAATCGAGTGGACCGCAATGAGCAGGGTAACAAGCCTGAAACCTACTGAGGGTATCGAAAGTAAGTGGTCTGGAAGACAACTGAGTATCCCGAATGGATTCGGGGTCCACGAAGATCTGTAGGCAAATGCAATCGACAATATCCCATGACAAGTCCTCAATATGCGTTCCCCACTATGCTTGGTCCAGCTTTGGAGGGGTTATGTCCGCTACCTTTCCGCACACGACCACGTATTTAGCCCCTATGTTAGAGGGGGGTCCCGGATGATTTTCACGTTTACTGTAATTTTTACACTCCCTAGCTCTGACTCCAATGTTTGTTTAAAAGCCTTGAAGAGTTTCCTCTCCAACCTAATTCAAGGCTCTAACCCTAAACTAGTTGATTGAACCTACAAACATAAAGTCTAGTTGATTTTAAATTAGCGTTCATTTTAAAGCTTGATTTACTCAAAAAGTGCAGTAGTGAAACTGATGTTGTTAAAACTCTTGCGAAAAAATAAACTTATAAGAACACTAGCAAAGAAGGATTATCTTTCTTATTTCTCTTTTGAAATGCTTTTAAGATGAGAAGAAAACACAACACTATGTTATTTTTTTTTTTTTTTTTTCAAATAACAATGTAAAGAAAATGAATAATTCTGAGTTGATCTTTTAATTTTTTTTGTTAATAAGATTTCTGGAATAACAGTTTTTTTCAAATCAAGGTAGGAAGCGATGTTCCTCGAACCAGACTGCCAATGCGGCTAGGGCCCAAACCCTAGCCACCATCACTCCTTTTTCTCTTGCAGGGACGCTGAGCTTCGTTGCAGCTACCGATCCAGGTCTCCCTCAGCTTACAGGGCGCGACTCGGTGGTTTTAGTACACCCCTCCTGCGCGCACGCGATCTGGAGAAATTCTCAACATTCAGGGCGCGACTAGGCGATTCCAGCGCGTCCCTCCTACGCGCTCGTGATCTGAAGCAGTGGTAGCCTCCGGTGGTCGTCGCCCTGCCAAGATGGCTTCAGATCCGACTGTCGAGAATGAGGAGGATCCTTTGGAAGCATTCAAAGCGTTAGTCTGCTCGACAGGACCTAAATCTAAGCCTTCTCTTCTGTCTAAGTTTGTTAAGAAGATGGAGGAGATCCCTTCTTTGGAGCTTTCTCCAGAGCAACCTTGCAACCTTTCCCTCTATCTGGCAGAAAAGGCCCTCGTCGGAAAGTTTATGGGGTTATGGCCCAGCCCCAAAATGGTAGAGGCATGGATTGAAGAACGATGGAGGCCGCTGATACAGGAAAGAGTTACTCGGAGCGCAGTAGGCAGGGGTTTTTTTGTCTTTAGTTTCTCAAGCAAAGAGGACCGGGACCTAATTTTCAGATTTGGACCCTATTTCATGGGGTCGAGAGGATTGTTCTTAGCCCCCTGGACTCTTGAATTCAATCCTAGAGATGAGATCACCGCAGCCCCTGTTTGGGTTAGGCTGCCTCACCTCCCCATACATCTCTGGGGGAGAAGCTCTCTAGAGGACATTGGAAACAAGCTTGGGCGTTTCCTGGACAATGTGGAACCGAAAGGGGACCAGTATACCTGCACTCGTATTTGTGTTGAGGTTAACCTTGAGAAAGGAATACCGGAAGCCATCAATCTCTCCCTGGGGGAATGGTGCCATATCCAAGAGCTAGACTACGAGCAGATCCCGTTTAAGTGCCTCCGGTGCCATGCATACGGTCATTTTGCAAAAAGTTGCCCCAAAGTCCCTGATGAGCCGGGACCAGTCAAAGAAGATGATTTTCAGCCAGTATCCAACCGACGAAGGCAACCAAGGCGAAAGGATCCGCTACCCCAGGCTCCAAAGACCACTTATTCAACAGAGGCAAATCTAGAAAATAAAAACAGCTTTGAGGCGCTAAAGGAAGATGAAGCCCCAGATCTAGAAGCAACAGAAGCGAAGGAAGATCCTCCGACAGATGAAAGCCTTCCGGCCTTCACCCCCCCAGGCCCAGTAGCAACGAGAGAATTGCGGGCCTCAGGTCCAGTTCCCTTTGCCTCGGCAGGTCTGACTGTGTCAGTCCCATCTAGCAATTCTGTGGAAACTTCTGATCCTGAAGATAATTCAGTCCCGTCTCCACCTCTTACCCGAGGACGAAAGTCCAACAAAGCACGCAGAGAAAAGGAGGCAGTCTCCAACATTTCTTCATGCTCTCAGAAAAAGCTGGATCCCTTCTTTAAGAGGAAAATTCCACCCCCCTCCAGTTAATGTTTTGATTTTGTCTTCTTTTGTGTTCACAGTTTGTGAGAATTTACTCGTGTAAGCAATTTTTGCCATTTTTTCGAATTAGCTCCAGAAGCAAATGGGATGGGTTTACCAAGACATTTACAAGAAGGTTGGCAGCACTGTTAGAGGTCACCAACCTTCTTCAGATTTGTAACTTTCTGGTTCTGGCTTGCTAGAACGCCGCCTAATGAAACATAACCGTTCTTGTTAAAAAAAAAAAAAACAATGTAAAGAAAATGCAAAGAAAGAAAGAGACCTAACAAAATAAGTTTTGTTTTTTATATATTTTCTTCCAATCAAAGAAAAAATAACAAAAGATTCTAAAAGAAACTGATGAATACATGATTCAAAATGCAACTCATTTTTCTTAAAATTTCAAGCTAAAAATAAGTTTAAAAAGCTAGGAAACACAAGAAATATTTAAAAAAGATAACCAAACTGATGTCAAACCGAGGCTTCGACTATAAAAACAGAGACACTGTACTTAATTAAGAAACCCTGAGAAGTAAAACTTCAATCAGGGAAGAGGTTGACTGCCCCTTCTTAAAGAAAAAGTTTCTTGGCAGAGGCACACTATTGGTGCTTCAACAGCCTACGTATGTACGTGGGTTGTCTAAATGCAGGGCGTGTATGTACGCGTTCTGACCCACAACAGGCTGCGTACACCTCTGTAACTTCTCAAAAAAAAAGAAAACAAACAGGTAGACTGACAGGGCAGGGAGAACTGGTATGGAACCAATAGGTGACCAAAATCCCTTAAAGACTCAATAGACTCATAAATAAACTCAAAAGGTAAAAACCAATCAAACATCCATAAAATCCCCTAAAACCCTAGAGGTCTCCCCAATATGGTAACCAATTCTGCTATAGTGGGAAAACCCCCCTATGGACTACACTAGGGTTTAACATATAGGCAGATCTAACTGTATGAAAGTCTCCTACTCTTTAGACTACCTCAAATATACCCCACATTCATACAAGAAATACAAAGTAAATAGATCTGGTAACTCTACCTTGAACTCCATGTACGATGTCAATCCTTTCACATTCGATTGCTCCTCAAATACAAGTCTCCTCCCAAGGTTGACCTACATTCACAAACAAACAAAAAAGGAACAATGAACATGCATCTCAGATATGAATTAGTGGGTTAGATGTCAGTATAAAACATAAATCAAACATAAAGATTGAACACATCATATTCGGGACAAAAAAAGTATTCCTTTTATTGATATCAAAAAGTTTACTTACAATGAGATCGATGACTGCTCCTTGAACCTGGTCCAAGATCCTCTTCACCAAGCTCCAACTGCACCTCTATGTATCTTTCTCCTCTCACACTTCTTCTAAGGAAATGGCATAGGCTTACAATGGAGGAAAAAGGGCAAGAATGGGAATTCTAATGCAAAACTCATAATGTGGTTGCAAATTCTTGGGGCAAGGAGGGGATGTGAAACATACAAAGTTTCATTGTTCTTATGATTGTCCTAGGAATGAGATCCCAACACCTCCTTTTATATGAAAAAAGGATGGTTATTCGGTTGGGTGACGAGCTATAAGCGATGGAACAATTGGGAAACTGCCCAACAGCCCGTAATCTCAACAAACTCCTTGCAACGTTTTATTTTTTGAAACATTTGTGGGTATAAGTGGGATGTAATGGTGCAACTAGCATATGTACGCGAACTGTAGTGGTGCAACAAGCGTGTGTACGAGGGCAGTAGTGGTGCAGGACGCACACATCTTCAAAAATAGAGTTTTTAAGAAGAGTTGCTCAGTGATGGCTTGACAAAAATAACAAGTAAGAGGGCCTGATGCCAGGTGTGCATGTATGGTGCAATTTAGGGTTATAACAATTTGGTAGGCAGGTGATGAGGACCAATCATTGGTCGACATGTGGCAGGTGGCAGTTGTATAGATGGACCAATATTTGGGTGCCACATGGCCCACTCAGGGGCCACCATGTGGCACCCCCTCGTTGTATAATTTTTTTTGGAATACACCATAATCGAACCCGCGACCTCTAGCAAGTGGCAAGACTTCATGTAGGATGGGCCACCAGCCCACCTATAAGGTGTTACTTAACCTATTATGGCATGATTTCTATTTGAGTTTGAACCTGCAATCATTTGGGTGGAAAAAGGGTGGGGGCTAAGCCCCAACCCGTGGTCACACACACTAACACCTAACACATGACCAAGTGCACAAAGAACTAGAGTGGGCCGGCTGACGGGTGCGAAAATTTAGTCCAACACTTGGCCACATGGGGCATGTGACTGAGATCTCTGTTGAAAAATGTGTTAGTCATTCTAACGGTGCAACAAATTCACCCACATTCTAGAATGCATTCGAGAGATAGGTTTGGTTACGTAGAGGTCGGGTTTTTGCACAATGGGTGCATTTTGGCGAGTAGAGACATCAAGTATTGGGGAAAAACTTCCAGGAAGGGTATTTTCTTAAATTTTTGGCCAAACTAGGTGTAGAAAGAACCCAACTAGCGGGTTTTAGACATTCTGGAGCCATTGGAGCCATCTTTTTTTCATTCTGAGCATTATAAAGAACTTCTTTAAAAAATTTAAGCATATAATGAAATGATCCATTGGAAGCTGGACCAGGAGATGTAGCCCAAGAGAGGGGTGAACTCCTTTATCATTTTGTTGTGTTATGTGCTTAATTTTGATGGATGTTTATGATTGTTTATGCTGTTCATTTTAAGTAAAAGCTCAATAATTTTTATGTGCTTGCAACTTGATCCAATTGCCCAAGACACATACATTTTCCACTTGCAATATTTATACACAAACCTTTATCATTTTCAGATCAAGTTGGTATCAGATAAAAGGTTTTTGAAGGTTTGATTTGTTTGCAAGTGTTTTTTTTTTTTTTTTTTTTCTGATGATTACAAGGTTGAAGCTCACAAGAGGAGAAGGACAACTTGTATATCCAAGATATCAACTTTCAAGAAGGAGAAACATTCAATCATGTCAAGCTTCAAGGAGGCATTCACCAAGTATGGCTCATGAGGAGATTCATGAAATTCCTACTTCAGAAGAGGAAACTTTCAGAAAAGCCTTTTATGATATGACATAAATGGTGAAAGTTTTATTTGAAGAAATGAATGCAAGGTTGCAAGGAGAAGTCTCAAATCCTCCAAGAGGTAATGAAGGTAATGATGATAACACTCCAAAAGGGAATGGAGGGAATGGTTCCACTCCACCTCCATCTTCCACTTCTTCTACCATTTCACAACCACCTCCAAATTCTCCAAAAGAACATGGTAAAATTACTCCACAAACTCCTTTGCTTAAGATTGATATTAAGTTTGAATTGCCTATGTACAATGGAGAGGTAAATACTGAGAAATTGGATAATTGGATTCATCAGATTGAAGTTTATTGTAGTATAAAAAGAATCCAAGATGATGAAACTAAGATTCAACTTGCTTATGTGAGATTGGAAAGTGCAACACTCGTTTGCTGGGAAGCCAAAATGCAAGAGGACATGAAGAAACATGGTAAAGTTTTATCCTCTTGGAATGATTTTATTGTTGAAATTAAAAGGCAATTTTATCCATTAGCATACATGAAGAAAGCTATCACGGATTGGAAAGCCTTTAGACAAGATAAAGGGAAAAATGTGCAAAGCTACACTCAAGAATTTAGGAGAAGAGATTTGATTTTGGGTATAGATTTATATTTTCAAGGAACTTTACTCAAATACATTGGAGGATTGCATAGCTACTTGAGACACACAATTCTTATGTTTAACCCTACAAATCTAGATGAATTTTATGTACAGGAAACTCATTTAGAAACAAGAGGGAGGAATGATCCTCAAGAGGGAAGCAAGAAACCATTTTATAATGGAGACAAAGGAAAGTGGAAATTCAAAGGAAACAGAAAGAAGATTGATTCAGTCAAGAAAGAGGGAGAAAAACTCTCATGTAAACATTGTTCAAAATATGGCCATGATGAAGACCAATGTTGGAAACTCCATCCTGAAAAGAAACCGAAAAATTTCAATAACAAAGGAAAACCAAAGACTGTTGCAACTACACAACATGATTTAGGATCTGATCTGGGAGATGAAACAAAAATCACAACCATGGGTTTTCAAGGTAAGGACTCTTTTTCCAGTACTAGTTCTTCCAGTAGTAGCCTTAATGAAACTCAACATGAAAAATAAATAATATATCTTTTCCACATAAGGGTTATTTCAAATCATACCAAGATAGATACTCTATTTGATATTGGTTCTCAAGAAAACCTCATTTCTGAAGACACTGTCAAGAAATTGCATTTGGAAACAACTCCTAATCCTAAACCATATCCTCTAGGTTGGATATGTGACAATGCCAAATCGCATGTGACAAAAATATGTAAACTTAGAATTTCCATCACTACAAACTTTATAGATGAGGTAGAGCTTGATGTCATTTCATTGGATATTTGTGGTATTGTGTTGGGAAGCCCATATTTATATGATAGGAGAGCCATCTTTCATATTCATGAGAAAAAATATCATTTGTTTAAAAATGGAGTTGAGTACATTGTTAGAGAACATACCAAGAAGTTGAAATTTTCACTTGTAAATGCTGGACAAATGAAAAGATTAGCCAATCCTAGTAAGAGTTTTTTAGTCTTGATGATAAAACCCAAAGACAATGTTGAAAAAAAAGCTTTCCAAGGATGTAATGCAAAGTTAAAATCTGATTTATATGAGGTTGTTAACAAATATGATGATATGTTTTAGGAGCCAAATGTATTTCCTCCTAAAAGGGGTATCCAACATGAGATCCAATCGCAACAAGATTGTTCTCTTCCAAACATTGACATGTATAGGATGTTAGTCATGGAGAATGCTGAAATCAAAAAACAAATCCAAGAGTTGCTTGACAAAGGGGTTATCATGCCAAGCACATCGCCATGTGGGTCACCAATTGTTTTAGTACCAAAGAAAGATGGTACATGGCGCATGTGTGTAGATTTCATATCCTTGAACAAGATTACGATAAAGAATCGTTACCCTCTTCCTAGAATTGATGATTTGCTTGATCAATTGAAAGATGCTAAGTATTTCACTAAGTTGGACTTGAGAAGTGGTTATCATCATATTAGGATTGTTGAAGGAGACACATGAAAGACAACTTTCAAAATAAAGCAAGGTTTGTTTGAATGGATGGTTATGCCATTTGGGATTTGTAATGCTCCTGCAACATTCATGAGAGTGATGAATGATGTTTTAAGGCCTTTTCTTGATGATTGTGTAATTGTCTACTTGGATGACATATTGATATTTAGAAAATCTTGTGAAGAACATGTTAGGCATGTGAAGCAAGTTTTATATGTCTTGAAGAAAGAATTTTTTTTTTAAGGATGTCTAAATGTGAGTTTGGAAAGACCTCACTTGTTTACTTGGGACATATTGTTGGAGGAGGAGAACTGAAAATAGATCCTTCCAAGATTAAAGTCATTTTAGATTAGCCCAAGCCCAACAATGTAATAGAGGTTAGAAGCTTTTTGGGAGCAACCCAATATTGGAGAAAGTTTATTACTAACTTTTTTCAATTGCATCTCCATTACATGTCGTGACAAGCATTAAGAAGGTTTTCCAATGGGGAGGAAAGAAACAAAAATATTTTGATACATTGAAGGAGAAAATTAGTTCAGATCTAGTTCTTGAACTTCCTGATTTCAGACAACCATTTGAGATACAAACAAACATTGCAAGTAATTATTCCATGGGAGTAGTCTTGTTGCAACATGGTAAGCCCATTTGTTATCATTTTGAAACTTTTAATGGTGTTGTGATTAATTATCCTACTTATGACAAGGAGTTGTATGCATTGGTGCAAAGTGTAAAAAAATGGAAACACTATTTGTTGGGAAAATAATCTATTATTCACAGAGATCATCAACCATTGCAATGCTTGCAATCACAAACAAAGCTACAACAAGCAAGGAACTTCAGATGGATGTGTTTCCTACAACAGTTCCACTTGGTTATTAGGTATAAGAAAGACATTTATAACAAAGTTGCTGATATGCTTTCTAGGCCTATTGTTAGTGTTTCAATTATTCTTAATCATAATTCTATCATGCATGAGAGCTATGTTGACCAATATGCTTTAGATGTTGATTTTAAAGAGGTTTATGCAACTTTGTGTCATTCTAACCAAGTTGAGGAATTGGATTACCATGTGCATGATAAGATTTTGTATCATTTTGGCAAGCTATGTATTCCACATGGTGAAAGAGTCAACATCATAAGGGAAGCGCATTCTTTTCTTATTGATGGCCACTTTGGTGTAGGCAAGATGATGGCTAATTTGCAAAGGTATTGTTATTGGCCTAAAATGAATGAAAGTGTTTCATGATATGTAAGAGGATGTTCTTTATGTGCTACAAGTAAGCCTAGCAACATAAAGTTAGGATTGTATACTCCACTTCCAGTTCCTTCCCATCCTTGGGAAAGCATTTCCATGGAATTTGTAGGAGGATTACCTATGTCTAAAAAGAATCATGATTATCTTTACGTTGTGGTTGATTGTTTCAACAAAATGTGTATTTTTATGCATTATAAGAAGTAGGTTACAGCTACAAAAACGACACAAATATTCTTTCAACATGTATGGGTACAATTTGGGTTGCCCAAATTCATTATTTCTGATCGAGATTCTCGATTTCTTGGGAACTTTTGGTCAAGCTTATGGGAACTCATGGACACCAAGTTGAAAAAGAGGACCAAATTTAATCCACAAACTGATGGTCAAACATAAGTGGTGAATAGAACATTAGTACATCTTATTCGTGGTTATTACAACAAACATCTTAAGCTTTGGGATGAGCACCTACACTACATTCAACATACTTATAACCGAGCTAAGCATTCATTGACTCAAACACTTCCATTTGAGGCATGTTTTGGTTACTTGCCAAAATATCCTTTAGATTTTTTCTTTGGGAAGGATATTGCTATTATTGATCATTCTGACATTGATAGAGCAAAGAAGTTCATTGAACAAATTCAATTAGTGCATCAAAAGGTACAAGAACAGTTGGAAAAGAGCCAAGCCAAGTACAAGGCAAGACATGACAAACATCGTGTTGATCACAGTTTTCAAGTTGGTGATGAAATTTGGATTTAAATTAGAAAAGAGAGGCTTAAAGGAGAAGGTAAAAAGCTAAAACCAATTAGATATGGACCTTTTAAGATTCTTGAAAACATTGGTAACAATGCCTTTCGTTTGGATTTGCCTCCTTATATGCAAATGTATACAGTTGTTAATGTTGATAATTTAAGATTGTATGAGCCTCCTTTGATTGATGATCAAGGAGAGCATGTTCATATTCCTTCAATAGATGACTTCTCACCATAATATATTTTAGAATTGCATGAGGGTACAATCCTTGACATAAAGATAAAAACTTCAAAACGAGGGAATGTGGAGTACCTTCATGTTGGTCTCAAAGGAACAAATCCAAGCAAAGCTAAATGGATTAAATTTGGAAGGGTGAGGGAACTGTACCCTCATCTACAGATTGATTGAAATAGTCTTTTGGAGGTCCAAAAGCTTCCCAATGGGGAGAAGTGATCCAGGGGATAAAAACGTTGCTAAAAAATAAAAGTTCTTGAAATTACTCGAAAATGGTTTCATTGATTAGATATCATCCTCACGATCCCAACGCAACTTGAAAGGGCTCAAATGAAGTTTGTATGAGGAAGTTATCGGGTTCTTTCCATTTTCGCAAACATGAAAAAATTGTTGACTGTACAGTTTGTACAGGCTGGCATGGCAGCCGACCGTACAGTCTGTACGAATGTACAACTGAAATGGCATGGACACGTGCAAGGGTGAATAGAATGTTGACTGGGTAGGTGATTTGGTAGGTAGGTGACATGGACCAATAATTGGTTGACACATGGAAGGTGGCAGTGGTATAGATGGACCAATGTTTGGGTGCCACGTGGCCCACTCAGGGGCCACCACGTGGCACCCCCTCGTTGTATAAATGTTTTTGGACTACACCAGAATCGAACCTGTGACCTCCAACAAGTGGAAAGACTTCGTGTAGGTTGGGCCACCAACCACCCTACAAGGTGTTACTTAACTTAGTATGACACGATTTCTATTTGAGTTTGAACCTGGAATAATTTGGGATGAAAAAGGGTTGGGGCTAAGCCTCATACCATGGTAACACACACCAACGCCTACCACATGACCAAGTGCGCGAAGGACTGGAGTGGGCCGACCGATGAATGTGAAAATTCAGTCCAACACTTGGCCACATGGGGCCATGCAACCAGGATCTTCGTCGAAAAAGGTGCTAGTCATTCTAACGACATGAAAAATACACCCACATTTTGAAATGCATGTAGGAGCTAGGTTTGGTTATACAAAGGCCAATTTTTTGCACAGTGGGTGCATTCTTCCAAGCAAAGACAACAAATATTGGGGAAAAACTTTTAGGAAGGGTATTTTCTTCAATTTTTGGCCAAACCAGGTGCAGAAAGATCCCAGCTAGGGGTTTTTAGACATTATGGAGCCACTGGGCCCAACTGTTTTTCATTTTGAGAATTGTAAAGCATTGTTTTAACACTTTTGAGCATATAATGAAAATGATCCATTGGAAGCTGGACCAAGAGATGTAGCCTAAGAGAGGGGTGAACTTTTTTATCATTTTTCTATGCTATGTGCTTACTTTTGATGGTTCTTTATGATTGTTTATGCTGTTAATTTTAAGTAAAAACTCAATAATTTTTATGTGCTTGCAACTTGATCCAATTGCCCAAGACACATATATTTTCCACTTGCAATATTTATACGTAAACCTTTATCATTTTTAGATCACCTTTCTTCCTCTGCTCCATCTTTCCCAAGCCTTTTGAAAAGTTGGTCAATCATAAAGGAACTTGGATCTCCTTATTACTTCCTCCAATGTCTTAGGATCATCATATTGTATCTTATCACTGAATATGGAAGGTAACCCAATTAGGAGCCTCTAAATCTTGACCTGCTCAGCCTTGACGAATTCAACATACCTAAACAATTATAAGAAATTTCTCTCATACTCATCCATGGTCATGCTCCAAAGCTTGAGTTCAAAGAAATCCTTCATATTCCTATCATATTAATGCTTGTACAAGTATTTCTTATGAAATACTTTTTGAATTTCTTCCAAATGATGTTCTTCTCATTAATGTTCTTTACTTTCATAGACTGGTACCACCACATTGATGCTTTTCCCTTGAGCTGGTAGATATCAATTTTTCCTTTTGTTTGTGAGGAATAATTATACAATTTGAAGTACCTCCTCATCCATAATATCCGAGCCTAGACATCCTCATCCTTATTTTGCTCACTATCAAAGGTAGGAGGTTTGATCTTCCTCATTTCTCCTTGTAGTTCATCTACCCCAGACCTTCTGCTATGCTTTCTAACATGAGATAAACTTGGACTACTGTATGCTCATCTAAATGAGTGTCTTGGTGAGTGATGATGATTCCTACCAACACTCCTATATTATTCCTTTTTGGCATGAGATCTATGATCCCTTGATTTACTGGAGTCTGTCTCCTTATCCACCTTCTTCTCTATTTCATCTAAGCTCTACAACAACTTGATTTTGAAGCCATTCTATGGATCCTGAACTTTCATAAGCCTCTCATTATCAACTTTATAGCTCAAAACATCTCTTTGCATACTCTTTATAGTCTCTACCAAATTTCTTCTCTCCTCATTTCCTTCTCCATGTCCATTTGAATTGGTTTCTACATTACCCAACTTGACGTGCAATCCCCTGACTTCATCTTCATGGATGTAAGTTCTCTGTGCATCTTCCATGTTTATGATATCTTTGTTGATACTTCTCTATTCTATTTGTGCCTCTAATTCTGTAAAATTTACGTGCAATAAGATTTTTTAGACACAATAATTCAACAAATCTATAAAATTATGCACAATTACCTCCTTTAAGTCCACTCTTTATCTGGTGGAGTTAATTCCAAAAACCAAATATTTTGGAATTTTGACAAAATACTAATTGGGTTTCCTCATTCCTATATTTTGAGAATTCTGAACAAGTTTTACATTCATCCAACATCTAAGCTGCTAGTTACAACCTCCTAAAGTTTTAATTGTTTTCCCCTTTTAGCATTGAACGCTACAAGAATATTATCTCTCATCTTGTACACTTTATGTACTCAGATCCCAAATCTAAGTCCATATATTTATTCTATGGTTCAATATATTTCCATAGACCAGTCATGTTCCTCAAACTGACTTCTCAGTAGGGAGTTATTCCCTCTGGAAGTCAGTGGGTACTGAAAATATACCTTGCACTGATTAGCCTGTAACTTTCTCATACAAGCTCCATTTTACAAACATAATAGCTCCTTGGAAATATATCCCCGAGCTCTTTTATTTAGGTTGCAAAGAATCTATATGATGCCTACGACACGCACAATATAAACAAATTAGGTCTCCTAAAAACATTGTTTTGACCTTCAAAAATGCCCTGCAAGATTATGACCTATAAAAAACTATAAATTTCTAAGAAATTTCATTGATATATGTTGACTTGGTGGCTAATATAGAGTTTTGGGTCCACCTAACACCTCAAGGTGAATCCATGTTAGCCTCCTTGGCCACCCTGGCCCTGCCTTGTCAGCCTTCAATACCTTCTAACTTCTCTATTTTATAACCTTTACCTTTATCTCACTTTATAAATTAATAAAGCAATTTTAATTAAACTTACTATGGACTCACCCATATTGGTTACCACATGGAACCATTGCAATGGATATGCAACTAAAGGTTCATATCTTCTCTACCAATCATCCACTTGACGCCTCCACATAGGCTACGGGGATGGACATGTCACATCTCGTGCCCCTTTTTCCCTCAACATGTGAACTTGTCCCCACCCTAGATCTAACGGTGGAGATTGCATCACGATCAATGACTCTCGACAATTTTTCATTGTCAAATTGCGTGAGGGTTAACATCCCTCCACGATGCAATGGTGGTTTTCTCTCATGATACGTGGCATCTTCTCATTGGCTTCGCATCACCAATTTGTTTTTTGAAAACCACCTTGCTATCACGCGGTACTGCTTATGGTATTGCTCAATACCACCTCACCTATGCAGCACCCACGTCAGCCATGGGCCTTCCACCGCGCACTATCAACCATGCTACTATGGACTGCCACTCAACCACTGTGAACCTACCAGTTGCAATATCTAATGGCTGATATGATCGGAAGATCGACGACTGTGGTTCATTTCACATGGTCAACATGCACACAAGTTAACCACCCCTTCGTTATGAAATTGTGGTTTTTTCCCATGATACATGGAGAATTCCTATTGGTTTTGCATCACCACAGGATATTTCAAAACCACTCTGCCCAACATGAAATACTACCAACAATTTCAGTTGATACCATAGCCCGCCACCCCTCCACGCTAGTTTTCTACCTTACGATTGTGGCCTGACATCTCGCCATCAAACTAGCCACCATGCCTCCGACCACCATTGTGGACCTTCCACCATGGAATTCCATGTCATCACTACCAAATAACTACCACATCACCACCACATGGCCTCCATGTCACTGCTGACGTTATGTATGAAAAAATACCCAAATTTTGTTTTTTTTCCAAAAATGCATAATTTTCAATTTTCGCATAGGATTCCATGGAAGCTTTGAAATTCATATTCCTATGGACAATTTCAGCCCTGTTGTTCTCAATTTGACTATTTCACACAAAATTCGACACTTCTGTGTCAATTCCTCAACCAATTCCATTTCAAAAATTGGGGCTCTTCCCAATTTCTCCCCATTTTGCTCCAACGACTCTATAACTCTTGAGATTCGGTGGATTATAGGATTAAAATGCCTAAGAAATGGTTTAATTTGGGGATTTTAACCCTTGAATACAATTCTCCCAAAATTGCTGGCAAATTCCCAAGCTTTTCCTAGAGAATTTTGTCAAGCAAGTTGCAAACATTCTTTGAGCTTAATTTATGCAATTTCAACTTCTACATGAACTTGTCCAATGGCCCATGCAGGATCAGTGTTGAACTTGTGTCTCTGATACCACAATGTAACGTTCCCCATTACCAACAAACTCAAACAATTAGCTTTGATACCATAATGTAGCATCCCCTACCATCTATTCTAGGCCATGCCACACAAATGTTTTTCCTTTGATACCATTAATAACTAAATATTCCCTGCATAAGCAACAAATATGAATTTCTACTACACATAATCCATGAATAAATTTATACAATTATAACATAATATAATTAAACACACAGTCAACATCATAAACACATGAAAGACACTTATCTTTTTAATTAATCATCGACTGGATGTAGACCTCAAACATTCCTCCCAACTATAGACTATGTTGTCCATAAACTCTCAAAAACAAGTCACCCCCAAGTTGGGGCTATGACTCCACCAGGGAAAAGGTTACCTAAGCCAAGCTAAGGTTTAACAAAAACCAGAATAAAACTCAGACCAAGGTTCCAACTCCAACAATAGTTCCGAGCACGCAATCTCTCATTCCCCACAACCTGTTCCACCCTAGAAAGTGTACCCCTTCTTTGCTCAACAATCCTTCGATTATCCCACTTACCTTCTAGGTATTCAACAATAGGCTAGCCAGGATGTCTCAGATCTCTATGGCATACGGAACACAAGGTTTCTCAAAGAGTTCATCGCTCATGAGCCTAACACACAGGGAAACTATCCCCAACAATTATCTCACACAGGAGAATGCTTCAAAGGCCTGATAGACTGCTTCTTCAACCCAAACCGCATAGGTTTACAACATAACCACCTTCACAACTCTTCTTGCAACAATAGCATGGATGATGGAATGATGGAATGAAAGATTGGCCAGAATGATGGAATTACACTAATTCCCAACATTATATTTGCATGTTCATAACTTGACTCTTGTCCCCATATGAACTATCTTTGATCCCACTTGGTGATTCATTCCGAACCTTTAGGAACTTAGGATAAAAAAATATCACATGATTTTGGAATTTAGGAATAATATTATAAATTTCCCTTGACGTAATCCCCCTTGACTTAGCCCCTATTCCTCCTTTCCCTCTCATGGAGTCCTATCCCCCCATACTCTTTTTTTCTGACTTGGTATGCAACAGTGATGCATTTTATTAATATCATCACGCGTGATTACATATTACATTTGGTAGGCTCATTGGCCTTTCATCTCATGATCTTGCTTGCATAATCACACATGCACTCTGTCCTTAAAACATATATACAAAGGCACTCTAGCCCAAAACATACTAGCTCACCAACCTATAAAGTATATGTACATTTACAATTGGGGTTTGGCCTAGGGGTATTACACTTTCTATTTAGCCAATTGACTATAAGCTTGAAATCACCTTAGATTTGAAGAACATCAACCCTCTTCTCAATTTCTATTTAGAGAAGTGTTGCTAGAGTTGAAAGTTTTCCTAAGTGTTTGACCCTTCACTTAAACCTAAGGAAAAATAAATGTGATGAGATGAATTGAAGTGAATCCAACTTGACCTCCACAATTTCTAGGATTATCCTAGGAATCACCATCGATTTAGCATTGAGTGATATCCTTTATTGTATCTCTATAATCCTCAAAGGAAAATTGTGCCCTATAAAAGAATTGAACATGATTCAAGGAGGATTTTTGGAATACGATCTCATTCCTCGAACACTTAATATCCCAATTGAATGCAATTGGGAAGGCTTTGCATTCATTGACATTATTGTCCTCACACTAGGATTTGAAAGCATTAGATAAAGAGTCCCTTTCCCATTTTCGATGATCCTTTCAACAAGTTTGAAATGATGCTTTGTAGACTTCTTTGGAGAAATGTTAAGCCACTAGAAAGTGATACATACACTCCTCATGTTGTCTACACAACACATAGATTCCAAACCCCTCAGCCCTCTTTTGCAAAAAAATCCCACATTGGAAACATATTTGAGATGGAAAGCCAAAATAAAATATTTTCCTTCAATGCACCTTTCATTTTCCAAATTGTCTTCCATCACCATTCTTTTTCGAGCTTGACATCCTTTGAAAATAATGAGGCATATCCTAGCTTAGCTACATATGTTGCATTGGTTGGATATTTTGACCATAGTGATTTTCCACTCTAAGATCTAGTTTGATGGCACTATTGATGAGTAGTTGAGAATGCATGGACCATTCTTGCGCCATATTCCTTACCGACCCCAGATCACTAAAAAACATCCATACTTCTCTCCACATGTTTTTTTTCACATCTGCATAATCATTACTAATAAAGAAGATATTTTGTTTGTGGATTTGTTCACACAAATCAAAATACAATAGATGTATCCCTTTTACACCAACTTACGAGTTAAAACCGAATTTTACTTTCCTCATGTCACCTATTCTTTAGACTACACAAAATCCTATTAATGAATAAGAATCCACTAAGGATTTCCACACTATTGAACAATTACAATGTGTCTTAGGCTCCTTTTGAAACCACTCTTCAAAAGATCACCCTTAACAAACTCTAAGGGCTCTAGGTTGCTAACCCTTTAGCAAACATTTGGATGTTCTTCAAACCCCAAGTTCCACATTTACCTGCTCTAGGGGCTCTTCATTACAAACTCTTTGCCAAACATTTGGACGTTCTTCAAACCCCAACCTCCTAGTTTTTTAGGCTATGAAAACCTTCTCCAATTTACCTAGAGCATTATATCTCTCTTTAATGCCTCTACATAAAAAGTTGAGTACTTTCTTAATTTTTTTTAATAAATATAAACTTAAAGCAATAATTTTTTTTTTTAGAAAAAACATTCTTCACTAATGAAAAATTGAATACTTTCTAATTTTTGTTTTAATATATAAAAACTTAATGCAATAAAAATAATTTATAGAAACACTATTCACCAATGAAAATAAGTATAATAAAAATATTGTATTTAACTTTTTATGAGAAGATAAATGTTTACATAAAAGTATGTGAGATTATTTTGTTTCTCTGATTTTTATTAATATTTTCATGAATAAACTTAAAACACTTGTGTCACAAACCAAATTTCCATTGAAACAAAAAAGTATTCTTTTAAAATTAGACAAACAACTTAGAATAAACTTAAAACACTTTACTCTAACAATCCAAATTTCCATTGAAACAAAAAGTAATCTTTTTAAAATTAGACAAACCTGATTTTTAATATTTGAATTTTCCCTTTTTCACTGACCAAGAATTGAAATGATGCCATCATAAAATTTATTACTTGGATATTTTTACTTGTGGACTTATTTATTTTTTAAACCATTTTTTAAAAACATTGAAAATAAATTTCAATTTCCAACTATGATCTCAACTTTTTTTTATCCTTCATAAAGCATCTCCACTATTTTTACTTTTTAAAAACCAAAACATTGATGTCAAAGATTTTTATTCCTAAACCATCTCAACTTTTTAAATCTTAAAAATCCAAAATATTAATGTCAAAGTATTACAGGCGAAAGTTGGGACCTTGCAATTCCCTTTTTTTCAACTAATAGAATCTCGAAAACATGAAAGCAAAGAGATGTACATTCATTTTCCAAAGTCAAAATTCATACTTTGTCCTTTAGTCATTTTCGTGCAATATATCCGAGTCCAATTGAAGTCAAAATATATGACAGTATATTTGTAATTTAAGGGCTTATTTTTGCTGCTTCAGGCCATTTGAACCGACACGGTCTTCCAAGAGGGTTCGGGGAAAGCTTTTGGCATGCGGCACAGGGCAGGGCAGGGCAGGGAAGGGCAGACTGTGCAGGAGCGAATAATCCCGTTATTGTTAATATAATAACACGCAAAGTAGTGATAGCAGACACGGCGTGGTGGTGGGCTTTTTAAGTTTGAAGCGATGAAAATGGCAGGGTGTGTGAATGGAATTACTAGGAGATCGGTCGGCCACCTTTTGCCTGTGAAAAGAGGTGCCTCTGCAACTTTTCGTGCGCTACGCGTGGGGACGCTCGGAATCATGAAACCCAAACACCCGCCCGACAAATGAGACAGCCCATATATCTATCTCGCTCTGTCCACGATATCCGTGAAACTTCCCTCGAATTCAATCGATTGCACCAAAAAGGGCACAGGATTCCTCCTTCCCAAGCACTGGAGATGGGATCCCAAGGCCATTCTCATTGCATGCGCACAATTTTTATACCATCATTCAACGCAAGCATGACACTATCTTCCCCACTCTCATCATGCCCACCACCTCCCCCAACCAATTTATCCTTCACTATCACTCCCATTCTCCCGCTCTCGTCAGATCAACTTTTTTGGACACCCCGCATGCCTTTTAAAGCCAGTTATCCACCATCGGCTCACTTTGTGCCCAAGCTCATGATCCAGGAATTTCTTATATACACAGCAGAATTATCATAGTATTGCGGTACGTCTCAGTCCTCCTCCTTCATAGTCTCGAACTAAATTACTTCATGGCTTTTAATTGAAACAAAACAGCCCCCGAGCGTATTCATATATTTTCTTTGCCTGCTGTTTGAATTGAATTTCTACGCGGTCTTCGTTAATTTCCAGTCGTTTAGGTCAGATTTAGATTTAGGTTTTCACATTAGATTGCTCTGAGAGGATCGCAGATTTAGGTTTTCACATTAGATTGCACTGAGAGGATCGCGGTGCATTCTGCAGCCCTAGCGGTGGACTGTGTCTGTAACTGTATAATAATGTAAATGAAGATAATGCATGGGTGTGTTGCAAAACAGCGTAGATTTATGTTAGTCTCAGATTTATCAAGGGCAGAGAGATCAAGAATAATTTTGCCAATGTTCTAAATATTTTTAAAATTTAACAATCTATAGGCCAACTCTGAATTTCTTACTTCACCTGATTGGATGATACACCAATGCCCGTTATCTGGCTGTTGTTTTAATTTTTGACATCGGTGCATGAGCCATCCATTGACATCAGCGTTGCCCAAGTTACTATATGTGTAGAATATTGAGGTAGACAAACGCTTATATACACAATGAATGCTATTTCAAACCTGTCTAAGCCTGGTTAAAGTTAGAGTTTACAAGCATGGGCACGCTCCAGCTTGGGGAATATATACGGTACCCATATTTTCAAGCTGTAGAAGCATATTTTCAGTTAGAATCTACATAAAATGATAGAAGACACTTGTGATATATATATATATATATATATATATATATATATATATTACACCCAGTTTTAACTGGGAGATATATATTAAACCTGAGTTTAGATGCATATTAAGATAGAGGTACATATCAGACCCAGATTTAGTTAAATACTAATGAAGAGATACGGAACTTGAATTCAGATGTGTATTCACTTTTGATAGATATCAGATCCAGGTGTACATGGGTATAGGCTCTAGGGTAGTGAGAAATGTATGCATCAAATTGTACAAGGCTCTATTCATTGGAGAGCAGTTTTTCATGGTGATTTGCATCAGCTTATTCTAAGTAGATTATGGTATTACATTTTTAGATAGGTTATCAATTTGAAAATTTGTGATATATAAAAGATTTCTATCGTCTATCTTTATAGCCTTAACATGGTGATATATGAGTAATACATGGTGATACATGAGTATGAAGGTTTTTATAGTTAGTCATAATGCTATAAATTTTTTTGGATAAAAACAGTGTCAAGAGTTTTGAAAGAGACACTCCACATATCATCAGAGACACAGTTTTTATACAGAATTTTTCATAACATGAAAATATAGGTTAAACCTGGATTTAGATGCATATCGACATATAGATACAGATATATCAGAAACAAAGTTATATAAGTACATGGTGATATATGAGTATAACATGATGATATAAGAGTATGTAGGTTTCTACAGTTTGTCATAATGCTAGAAAAATTTCTGAATAAAAACCGTGTCAAGAGTTTTGAAAAAGACACTCCACAGATCATCAGAGACACAATTTTTATACAGAATTTTTCATAGCATGAAAATATAGGTGTCGTAATGCTAGAAAAATTTCTGGATAAAAACAGTGTCAAGAGTTTTGAAAAAAACACTCCACAGATCATCAGAAATACAATTTTTATACAGAATTTTTCATAGCATGAACATATAGGTTAAACCTGGATTTAGATGCATATCAACATATAGATACAGTTATATCAGATGCAAAGTTATATAAGTACTAATGCTGAGATGAAAACCTGAATTTAGATGTGTATTAACTTAAGATAAATATCAGACCCAAGTGTACATGGGTATGGGGTAGGGCAGCAAGGCTCTCTTCAGTGGAGAGCAGTCTTTCATTGGGATTGGTATCCGCTTATTCTGTCTACATATAATGGATTATGGTATTGCATTTTCAGTTATGCTTTCAATTTGGAAATTGTGCTGTGAGTCTGCTTTTTAATTTCTGAGCTGTTATTTTCAGGTTCCACTTATTCTGACACTATTGCAGCCAGCCATTATCTGAAGAGATATCTGTTGTACTATATTCTTCTTTGCACTCATCATTTCTTTCGTAAGAAATCTTTTCGTTAAAAAGAAATCATGAAACATATATCTGCTTCTTTAACTGAATTTTTCAGTTTTCTTGTGGCATCCAATGTAAACATAAAGTTTTTTTAGGTCCAACTTTGTATTCCTTTTGATTTTCCTTTCATTGCGGAAAAAAAAAGAATATTGATGTTTACTCCTGTATTCTGTTTGATTTCTCTGCAGAACTTCTCATTATATCTTATACGATGAGATGTTAACGTATGCAAAACTGAATTTGGCGTTATTGCGGTCGTAAAAGTGCAGGAATTAAGTGGCAGACAGGTGGAGAATGGCGGGGGCACTAATCGATTGCAGGCCATGTAATGATGAAAGAGATATTGGGGCGGTTCAATCCCATGACGCAATTACAGTGCAGGTGTAATGCGATCTCGGATTGAGCCGCGCCAATATCACTTTTCGGCTCATCATGATTTTGTAGTACCATCAACGCTTTGCAAATCGCATCCCAAAGCAAAATTATTCTTGTCGATGCTCCTCTTTACATTCAGTTGAACGAAATACTGTCTCTGCAAACCATACAGATAACAATATTTCAGTCTACGAAGTACAAACGGACAACCCTAATCTTTCTAGTTCAACAGCACCGGGCCTTGCAATTTACTGCATACGACCGTCCGTATGAAGCTCAAACCAGTTTATTGACTACCCAGTTCAATGCTGCTCTTTTTGTTGGATCTGAAATATTTTCTTCTCAGAACTGTTCTGACTGGTTTCAAGCTTTTACCTTCCCTCGTTGGACCTCCATTCTGTGAAGCTATCGGTGCATGAAGAATTCGTAAACTGCATCACAGCATTGACATCATCCAGGTATGTGAATTTAGACCGCTTTGGGACATGCTCCCGTCTCGTCCAGAGCATTGAACTGCAAATTTACATTTGAGAATTGTTAACGCCAGTGGTTTCGTCCATAGCTACTAAGAATTTTGGGGGATGGTAAGTATGTTAAGTTTATCCCTTTGCATTCTTCGTAATTCTGAATATTGTTTAGAGAATTGAATTAGAGTTGTTTATATTGTAAAATCTTGCTTTAATAGTTTGTTTCAAAAAATACATATGTATAGGAAACAAGTTACATCATTATCCTTATGATTCAATATAATTTTAAAATCTCTTCTAAATGCATTTCTATAGAAATCAGTTATGAAAAAATTACATGATTATCTCTCTGCTTTAATTTCACTTTAAGATTTGTTCTAATCATCAAGTAGTAAAAGCAATGCATTCTGCATCCTCATCATGTCATCTTTTGAGAGTATGTTTCTTTGCTGTTGCTTAAATTTAAATTTAAAGGATATGATGCTGGTTCATGATTTTGAGTTGGCTAAGTTCAAGCATCTTATTCGTTTTCACATCAAGTTTAATTTAATTTGAAGTTAAGCTAGCTTTGTGCTTGTTGATATGAGTCTTGTCACACTGGTAATGGAAAACAATAATCACTAAACAATGAATATATTCTGGTATATACACTGTTTGATTTAGACATTCTCAAAGGGTGTATATCCTAAGAAATATGAATGCTACTGCTCTCTGGTTATTGTTTGCCTATCTTTATCAAGTCAACCTGCGTAGTAATATTGATAAAAATGTTATTTCTTAGACAAATCCGAGGGCAAATATCACTTGTCTCTGTTCGAAAACCCCAGTCCATTCCCTTTAATACGTAACAGTACTAGCATCAGATCAGATTCCTGATTAGTGTAAAAATTTTTGAGGCCCAAAATCTCAGCCTGCAATAAAATGGTCGTTAACTATACATTATAAGAGATTAGTTAACTATAGGGGCATTTTTCATTTCAAAATTGGATTGCTTCATGATTTAGATAGTCAACTATCCGTGCTTAAATTTAGGAAGCTGGAAATTCTTTCTATTCAATGTTAGCATCTTGTTAGCCAGGGTACATACAATGCAGTTTGACTTTCGCATGAAGTTTGGACAATACCAGGGTTCAAATTTGCAAGAATATGTTCAGGTTATAAACAGTTAGTTAGGTTGTGCGCAAGAAGCTAGCTTTAGGTTAAAATGTTTGGTGAAAAATTGTTAGATTCGAGATTTGAGTGATTATTTTTGTGTAATCAGATTTTTACAGGAATTTTTCAACAGAGCAAATCCATTTCTACATTCAAAAATAAATTTTGAATAACAAAAAATAATGATTCGTGTAAATTTATATCACCAAATTTCTGCTAAAAAAACCATTTCATGTTAATTTAATTAACAATATAATGTAACCAGTAACACGCTGCACAACATTGACAGTCTACATGGCATGACCAGCATCATCAGTCTCACTATGTCATTAGTATCAATACTTGACCAAATAGCTCGATCCGAAGTGAGCCATGGGATCGTAAGGTACTGACAATTATGACGTTGTGATCAACCGCAGAAAGATAATCCATGCAGTGACAATAAGAGTATATTTCCATTGCAAAATGTCGTCAAATTATCTGTATAAATCAATATTGAGAAACATATAATTTTATAAAGGCGTGTACTTTGATGGACGAATCATGAAGTAGAAATTTAGTTCGAAGATCGAATTATAACTTTGGTATCAAATTGGAAACTGCTGTGTTATGATCTATAGTTTAACAATGTCCATGTTAAGGTTTGCCATTACACCAAAATTGTAAATAGTAAATATTAGTAAATTTCCAAACCAGCAAGATGGTTAGTTTAACAATATTTATGTTAAAGTTTGTCATTATATCAAAATCGTAAATAGTAAGTATTAGTAAATTTCCAAACTAGTAATGATGGTTAGTATGTTAGGTATAGTTATTAATATAACACTTTTTTTTGAATGTAATTCTGGGTAATTAAATTTAGGTCAAGGCTATGATATCATATTATGGTTTATCATTACACCAAAATTTACTAGTAAATTTTCAAACCAACAATATCACCTTGAGTAAGCAATTAATTTCAAATTTATTAAATCTCTTAACCATACTTAAACCAACACAAATATGTTTACAGGATACTAAACCATACAAAGAGTACAATTCCAAGGTTGTTCTCCAATGTCACACTTTCCGTTCATGTATACAAAGATAATTCCGACTAAATATGCATCTCATATTTCCTCATGTCATAGTCGAACACATAGAACTACTCACAAAAGTTACCTTTGACTAGCTTACAACCTTATGCTGTCCACACGGTTCCTATCTCAATGAATGGGTGTGGTGTTTTCACTTGTTTGTAATTTTTTTTTTACAATTTTTCTTATACAAAAAAAATTACGATGATAGATGATGAGTAGCATTCAAGTTTGCCTTTCAAATCTGTAATTTAAGTATAGTGATTGTCATTTGAACTTCTAAGTTTTTTCTCAAAAATGAACTTTTAGACTAGAGTGTGGTGTGGTGTTTTTACATGGTTTGGAATAGGTGTGGTGTTTTCATTTGGTTCTTAATTTTTTTTTTATGGAAAAATAATTTGCAATTTTATTTATAGAAAACAAAATTTCAATAGTAGATGTTGAGAAGCATTTAAGTCTTCCTTACAAGCTACTTAGTCATTGTTTTTATGGAGAAATGCTAATGAGAGAGATCTAATGTGTGTTAAAGAAAATTAGAACCAAGGATCAAGAAGATACCCAAGGAGTATGCAGGAGCAGTCATCTTCCAGATCCCATTTCCAGGGCAGCTCCATCCTTAGATAGCATGTCTTCCTCATAGCTCATGTCCTTGTAAACATGTTTAAAAGAAATGTGAGAATGATGATTTTAGAAGTAGGATCATGTCATGAAAAATAGGTGACAATGTGAAGTTGTGCAAATTGAATTCTTCTTTCATCCATTGAATCACAGGAAGAGAGTCTCCATTAATTTGAATTTGAGAAACTCCAAAATAATCTCATGGCAATTCTTTATTTATATCTTCTTTAGGGGAGTGCTTTGAGATGCATCCTTTCTTATATTGAGAAAAATAGAGAGGATGTTCAGACGATAACACATTTCAATGGCATGGTATCCTTATCTTCAAAGAGTTTAGAGTTTTGAGCCAACTAGATTCCCGAGGCTATGATTAGAAGGAGAGATTTATACCTCTTTGTATCATTGTCCATACACTAGTTCCCGAGGGATTTTTCAATGGAGTTCCCCTTTCAAACATTGTTTGAACAAGTAAAGCAACCTTTTTCCTACCAAACTTCTAGAGTATAAGAACATGCCATAAGAATGTGAGAGTTAGTCTTAGAGTTAGGATTATGGAGACAACATTGACCTGGTCCCCCATAACTTCTTTTTTGAAGGATGTCCCATGTTAGTGATTTATTGTTTAACAATAACCACATGAATATTTTTTATTTGGATGGGCATTTGAATTTCTAGAGTAGCCTCAACCACCAGGATTGTGGGTTGTCATTACCCTTAATAGAAAGGGCTTTGTATCCTGGTCTTTCTGATTTGCAATTCAGATCTGAAAAACACACGGGAAACTAAATGTGCAATAAAGAACAAAAATTAGATAGCGCGGAGTGGAGAAAATAGAATATACATGAAAATGGAGAAGAAGAAATAGAAGAGAAAATAACCATCATGTTTTTTTGAGTGAGAGAGGAGCACCTTCTATAAGCAAGGAGGATTTTTCCTTCTCATTATTAGTTGATTACAATAGAAGTTGCAACAACTAACTAAATTCTTACAACAGTAATTGCTAAAAGCGCACTAAATGCTTGCAGGGGAATGTGTTGAAGTGAACTATTGTCTACAATAGAAAAAGCTAAAACTAGCTGCAACACTTCTACTAGAAAATGAGGGAAATTGCATTGCAAATGATGTTGGCGTTTGAATTGGTACTTGTCCAACAAGAGCAATATACGATATCCCAACTGAAATAACAATGGTGTGCGCTTCTTATCATGCCTTTGTTTCACATGGTCTTGGGATGATCGTAAGGAAACTACTTCTTGAGTATAGCACTGAGTCAACACATGAATAACACGTTGAACTGATTGATGTTCCTGCTGCTAATGTGCTGAGCTAGAAGAAGCAAGGGTCTCTAAATTGAATTTCATCGAATGACCTGCCTGTTTAAATATCGCCCTAATAGCAAACTGAAATGCATCCTTATTAATCTCAAAGGGTTGATTCCTATATGGAAAAAAAAGAACTCGTGCAAAGCACAATGCGAGTGAAATCTGAGTGAAGTGGTGTCCAACCTTTCGAAAAAAATTATTGAGGTCATGGGAATTAGAGTGCGCTGGCCATTGTGCAAAAACCTATATTTGAGATGTATTTGATCGACCCCTTGTTGTGTCCAGTATGAGTTCCAAATGCGGAACTGATGAGTTTCCAACATAGGATTTCTTTCTCTGAAGTGTATGTGCCCACAATAGCTTGAGGATGTTGCGTATGTATTGAAGATGTTCTGCCCAAGAATTACTAAAGACCAAAATATCGTCAAGATAAATGATCACGCATTTACCCAAATCACTTGTTGCATTCATGCGAACTTGATGGTATCCAACTATCAAATCCATATGTGTGAAGGAATAATCCCCTTGTGAGTGGTCCAACAATTCCTTAATCTGGGGTAGGGGGTAACGGGTTTTAACATTGGATTTATTAAGCACATGGTAGGGGGTCACTAGGAACCCTTTCGAATCATGTTTGTTTTGCATAGCAAAGGCGGGTGATGCACATGGATATGATGAAGGTGGAATATGGCCTAAATTCAAAAGTTAACCAATTGGGTGTTCCATCTTAGTGGCCTCCTGGGGAGTGATGTGATAGGATAGGGAATCAAGAAAAGAAGCACCAAGAATTAGATCAAGTGTGAGCTCAATAGAGTGAGACAGGGGAAGTTCCATGGGTTGTGTGAATACATCTACAAATTCTTGGAGCGAGGGATCCATGGTAGGAGGTATAGGGTTATTCCAATTGTCTAGGTTAATGGGGTGAACTAAGCACAAAGAGATGCATTAGTTCAAACTAATTTGATTAACGATCATGTGGTTAATAATAGGTTGGGTGAATTTAAGAGCATAAGAAGTAATTACATAAGTGTGCCCCTCATGTTGCAAGTGGTATTGATGATATTTAGCATGATAGATAGCATGTTGGGCATGTTGGTATGAAATGCCAAGTAACAAATCGACACAATAAAGAGGAGAGACATCACACACCATAGTATCCCGAAAACATCCAATCGCAAAGGTAACCACACAACACTAGGAGACAGTGAGACAAGGTCCTTCCTTTTGTACCCAACCGAGCTGGTATGGGGCCGAGTGCGGAGTGGTGGGGAGGTTCAGGCGTGTGACCAAGTTCTAGGAAACGAGGTTCTTTTGGCTTTCGTTCTCTAAGATGAGAGTAGCCAAATCATGCTTAATTTGACAATTAGGTGTGAACATAGGTATATTAGAGACATTGAGTTCATTACTGGTCATCAGGATCAGAGAAGGGTCAACTTCAGTAGGATTGTCGAGAGAGACTACTTTAGGATGGTCAAAGAAATCTGGCTGAGCAACCTATACAAATAGATTCTGGTTGGTGTGAATTTTCTTAAGTGCCCGACAATCTGCAAATGCATGCGATTTGGTCTTATGAAAGGTACACCAGGGTACATTTCTAGGTGTGAATGGGGAAGTAGGGGAAACCATGAAATTCTCAGTATGTGAAGGACTAGCAGTAGAAGGACCATGTTAAGTAGGGGGAGAGAAGATTTGAGGAGCCAATTTTTGCTTCATGACCAAGGCCCGAAGAAAGGCCTTGTCCAAGGAAGGAGACTCAAACAAATTGGCTTCACAATGAAAAATTGTTAATAAATCATAATTAAATTTGACAATCAATACCTCTTCTGGATTTGAAATCTGTAGTTGGGTGCACAAATTGCAGAAGAAATATATGTAGCTCTGTACTGATTGATGGGAGAGTTGTGAGAGATGCAACCATTTGGAAAGAAGGTTCTGACGATATCCTGGGAGATAAAAGTGGTCTCTGAGCGCCTTTCAAAATCCCACCCACGTCGTAATGTGTGGTGTTTGTGTCTTGACTAGGTCACATATGTCCATGACCCAGAAAGAATTCTCCAGTTGAGTGTCTCACCATGTCTATGCAATTCTATCGAGTTGCAGACCGACATATGAAGCTTCATGTCTTCTGTCATCTCAAGACATGTATGGAAGTATGTGGAAAGACTGTGAAGCCAAGAGTCAACATCTTCGCAATTCATTTGGCCCACAAACTTCGGTAATTGGAAGTGTGTATCAAGATTCATGGGTGTTGGATCTCTATGCTATTGTAGACATAGTAGGTCCTAGAGAGCCATCGTTAAGTCCTGAATTGGAGCTGTGGAAGTGGATGTGGAATCCTTTGTAGACGACTCTCTTCATGGCGACATAATTTTCATGCACCACAGATCCCAATCTGCCAATGGATGTTGTGTTGAGAATCATTGAACTCCTAAGGGCCTTGATAAGGAACTCGGTACCTTGAAGAGGGCATGTGGGTAATGGTGAAAAATGAATGTACTGGAAGCCCCGAGGAGGGCACATTGTAAGTCCTGAAAAGGACATCTGCCTCTGAGAAAAAAAAATTGTTGGATGGCCTCTCTTCTAAATTTCATGGCTTAGAATAAGCTAACTTGGATCTAGGATTTGATACCAATTGATCTGCAATTCATGTATGAAAAACACACATAAAAATAAATGTGCAATAAAGAAGAACATAAATTAGATAGCGCAGAGCAGAGAAAATAGAATATACATGAAAATGGAGAAGAAGAATTAGAAGAGAAAATAACCATCACGTTTTTTTGAGTGAGAGAGGAGGACCTTCTATAAGAAAGGTGGTTTTTTCCTTCTTGTTATTAGTTGATTGTAACAATAGAAGTTGCAGAAAATAACTAAATTCCTACAACAATAATTGCTAAAAACACACTAAATGCTTGCACGGGAAAGTGTTGAAGCGAACTACTATCTACAATAGAAAAAGCTTAAGACTAACTGCAACACTAACTACAATACTAATTAAGGAGTGCCCCCTCATAATGAGTGGCCAAGGAAGTGGGGCGCACTTCCCGGTGGCCCATTTTCTCATAAATACCCGTAGGATTCAAAGACCAAATGAGATGATCTTCTTCATTATTCAAATTTATGAAACAACTCTTATATTTTGAGTGTAGTGTTCCCATATTTCTGCATTTTCCACTAGGAGTCCAATATCATCCCAAGAAAACCAATGTTGCAACCTATGCAACATTTTGATTCCATGAGCTACTTTTCTTAGAGTATGGTAGCCTCGAATTTCCAAATTTAGAATTAGTTGGGGTGGGAGACAATAAACATCATTGCTACATGTTACCACACAATATAGAAAAAAGTGAAAAGCCTTCATAAGGAACTAAGACAAGTGGAACATGGAATGTTTCACCATTGTCACCGAAGAAACAATTGTAACACCCTGTTTCCCCCAGTTTGTAAATATAACTATATTGGCCAAGAGACTATGGAAAACTCAATATGTGTGAATGTTTAATTTGATGGACCTTTGTATAAAAGGTCAATGAATGTAAATTATGGTATTTACTAGAAAATGGATAAGTGTTGCATGACTGTTGGAAGGGGGGTTTACTAAGAGAGACCACAAATGTTATGAAAGAGATGGTGAAGGGGACCAAGAATGGTTGCGTTAATCTCCACAAAACCAGTACCTTACTGGATTTAATTTCTCAGGACCAGAACAATCCTCTGACCCAGAAATGAATTACAGTCAGGCTGATAGGTGGGAAGACCATCTCAAGAGTTAATGAGGGGATGGCACAGAGAACCCATCTGTAAGTCTTTCATACCTGACCACTGACTGGGAATTCAAGCCACACAAAACCTTGCTGAGAAAGGAAATAAAGGAAGGTGCGGTGGGTAGAGGAAGACCTACAAAGAGTGCATAGACGAGAGATGAAGCTCTTGAGTTCAAGGAAGAACTGAGAAATGAGCATGTTTTGGTCAGAGGAAGATGGCTAGTAGGGTTACGATATAGGTTGATAAATGAGGATGGTCCTCCTTGCTTGGTATTTTGTAAATCATTGCCAAGATCCTATAGGAAGAGGAGAGTAACCTCCATCCCTATTGTCGCTGAGCTGGAAGGAAGGATTATATTCCAAAGCATCGTGGTCTAGCTTGGGGGTGGCTAGTGGTAAATCCATTAGGAGTGACTGAGCCTATGGTTGGGTGGAAACATACACCCCTTTCAACAGTCGCTTCACGTTATCTGGTTCTGATAAGTATTTTCCTATCTTATGTATTGAACTGAAGTAATGGAGGAATGCATAAGTTTATTAATATATGTGTATTTATAAATGGTTTTTCTGTGTGGAATGGTCGTAATATGTGTTTGTTCATCTCCTTGTGAACCTATGCTTCTGATTGATAGACTGTATGCCCAAAGCTTAGCTCTTGAGGCTTCTTAGGACATAAGCTTGTAATATGGATGAGATAGAGATATCGTGTCGATCCAAACTTGTCCGTATGAAGAGGATACCTCTCTCATATTTCCTTGTTGTACGGACGAGGCTCCATGCCCTAGTCCTTAACCATTTCATGGTAAATATTAGAAAGGATAGCAAAGTTCAAGCCTTGAAGAAAGGAGGTTTCTTCGTTTGGAAGACGAGTGGATGAAATTCATTCGAGAGGACCCATATGAACAGTACCCAGGAACCTTAGGTTAAGCCTAAGGAAGTTATGTCCTCTTGGCTTCGGAGCTCCAGAAGTCCGAGACTTCGAAGTATGACCGACCTTACCATCCTTATACTGGTCAAAGGTAACTGAGAGACTCAGTTTCTCGTAAGGATTGACCGGCGTTAGGCGATTCCCTAGGTGGTTAGGTGAACCTGTCTGACCAACTAGACTGGGATCCCAAAACCCTGAAGGCCGAAGCCGTGAAGGATTCATCACTGTAGATCGAGGGATCCTTCGGGTTCCTTCCTAGCCGTTGATATACCAGGGATGCACCATGCTAAACTCTTTTTGTTCGAAGATTGGGCACTTCGGGAGATAAGAGGATTTTTCATCGCAACACTCCTGAACGTTGAACCCCCGTGGTAACAAGAGATGTAGATCTGTAAATATATGTGGTCGGATCTCGACTGTGAATATATGAGGAATGTTAGAAAATTGTCAGTCCAGGGTGATGTGGTGCAGTGACGTCACCCAGGGTGACATGGACCCCATCTTAATGTGCCAAGTGTCACCCAGATTCGTGTGTATCATGTACCCTATAGGCCCATTGGGATTTAACACGTGTCGCCTTGACCCCTCCTACGTTTCAGTTCTTGATATGTGTCCGCCTTGCTAATGTGGTTGGTGAAGTGACTAGGACTTCGAAGGATCTGGGATGTACTATGGAAGAGAGAGATCGAAAGGCCAAAGGCCGGAGCCACGCGGTGAGATTACGAGACTTCAGAGGTTCGGAAATCTGAGCGATCTCGTGCACAGATAATAAAGAGGCATGAAGCGTCGAATTCATCCCCAACTGATATAGGAGAAAGAGGGTAAGTCTAGTCATGGGATCAGACGGTGGAACACCTTCCACTGTGAAGGAATAAACATGGAAATACCACGTGTGAGGTGGATCCATGTGGATGCCACGTGGCCTTCAAGAAATGAATGCACACAGAACTTCAGAGAGATATATTTGTTTGTTAGAGGCTTGATTTTGAGCATGGGGACTGTGGTTGGAAAACTATGGACGAGTAGAGTGTGGTAGAAACCCCGAATGAAGGGTTTGCTCACTTATGGAGAACAAAATTTTGAATCCCCATCCCTAGGAAAGCCACTCAGGGGTCGGGTGTGTTACAAATTGGTATCAGAGCATGGTTACAACACTTGGCCTGCTTGGGGTCATGGACAAGTTGCGTAAAAACCATATTTAAATAATTTTAAGGGTGACACCCTACCTTACCCCTTTCCTAAAGAGTCTAGTGAAACTCTTACTGAAGAAAAGAATCAAATTTTTCTACCGCGTGTGTGTATTTAAGAAATATGAACTATGTGTTGTTCATGAACTAATAGACTGTTAGATAACAACAACTATTCTATCAAGCAGTCAGTAAACCGCGTGAAACTACAAGCATAAAGGATAGTGACTCGCCATGAAGTGGGGGATGGCTCCCACAATAGAGACAAAGAGTTTGATGAAAAGAGGGTAGTGGAAACCCCTCCAGATCTGGATGAAAGTGTAAGGATCCTCATGGATGAATTATAGAGTTGCAAGGCCAACAACGAGAGATTGATAAAAGAGCAAGAAAAACAAACAGAAATTAATGCAGTCTTGCTCTAGAGCTTATTCAACATACATAGGTAGCTACAGCATGGAATTGCAACCAGTCATGTGGACCGATGACATACGAAGAGAAGTCAAATCCCACATGAGATATGAAAATGTGGTCCCATAAGTGGCCACACTAGGAGGAGTACCTTGAGGAAGGCCCAACATGGAAGCAGGGGAAACTTGACAGAAGAGTCCTCTGGAAAGGAAAATGGCAACTCTGAGGAATCCTCTAGTAGAAAAACTAGCTCACATTCTCAAAGGAGAGGAAAGGAGTGAAAGCATTCCAAAATTCATGACCCTGAAGAGTTCAAGAAAGCCAAACCACCCTCTTTCAATGGAGATATTGAGAAGGGGGAAGAGGCAGAATCTTGGACGCTTGGTTTAAAGAAGTACTTCATAGTCCATGACTATTCTGAAATCTTGAAGGCTTGAATATCCATCTTCAACCTGAATGGAAAGGCTTCCATTTGGTGGGAAGGTCTTAAGAACATGAAAGGAATCCATGAAGAGGAGTTATCATGGAAACAATTTGAGAAACACGTCAAGAAGAAGTATCTGTTAGATAAATACTTTGATGGGAAGACTAAGGAGTTCTATGAACTCAATTTGGGACAACTCATCATAGAAGAATATGTCAATAAATTATTTGAGTTGTTGAGGTATGTACCCTACATAAAGGATGAAAAGGTAAAAGTGAAACGATTTATTAGTGGGTTACCTAAGACCTACCAGAACAAGATTGAGTTTGATGAGCCAAATACCTTAGAAGACACTATCTGAAAGGCAAGGTGTTGTTATGAACAGTTCGGGACTTAGACAGAACCTCACGAGGATTGGAAGAAAAAGAGTAGTCTGGGATTCAAGAAGAAGGGGTTTAAATCCTTGATATTTAAGAAATATAGGAAGGATTCTAGGATGAGCCTTCCTACCTGAAGTGTGTAGTAGTAAAATTTCCCCTCCCAGAGTGGAAATAAACCTTTTGGAGCAACCCCAGGAAATACTGATAACCCAAAGAAGGAACCCTTGAAATGTTGGGGTTGTGGAGAAGAGAATCTACTGAGGGATTTTCCCCATAGACAATAGAATAGTAGGAGAGTATACAACATCCAAGAAGCTACCACAGTCAATGATGTGGCTAGGAGCATGCCACAGATTTATGCAGCCGTGGATAATAAACAAGCCGACCACCAAGATTCAGTGGTGGAAATGGAAGGTATGATTGTCAACCATTTGGTTTCTATTTTAATTGACCCTGGTTCTAAGTTAAGTTATGTGGCCCCTTAGACTGTTGATAAGTGTAAACTGCAAACAGTTAGACATGTTAAGCTATGGTTGGTACAACTAGCCACTGGAACCAAAATAAAAGTAACAGAGGTTATACCAGCTTGCCAATTCATCATGAATGGATTTCCTACCCAAGCTACCCTTAACATACTTCCCCTAAGATATTATGAAATGTTGATTGGTATGGACTAGCTAGTTGGTTATAAAACTAAGTTGGACTATTACCATAAAACTTTGGAATGTGTAAATGAAGAAGGGAGAAAGATAGCCTTCTAAGGGATTCAAAAGCTTGTCTCAGTGAGACGAATATCAACCCTTCAAATGAAAAATTATTGTAGAAAGGGATGTCCTCTATATGCAATATAGGTGTTGGAATCTGTTGAGGATGAAAAATTGAACCTATAGGACCACCCCATATTAAGAGAGTATAGAGATGTGTTTCTAGAAGAGGTATCGGGTCTACCTCTGAGAAGAGGCATTGACTTCTTGATAGAACTTGCACCAAGAACAATGCTAGTGTCTAGGACACCCTATAGGATGAGTACACCCGAGATAGTTGAGCTCAAGCTAAAACTAAAGGAAATGATGGACAAAGGCTACATCCGGCCCAATGTATCTCCATGGGGAAAACCAGTCCTGTTTGTGAAGAAGAAAGCTGACACACTCCAACTATGCATAGATTATAGACAACTCAATAAGACAACCATAAAGAACAAGTACCCCTTACCAAGAATCAATGACTTGTTTGACCAATTAGGGGGTGCTTCCATTTTATCAAATATTGATTTAAGGTTTGGATACCATCAAGTATGAATCAAGGATGAAGACATCCAAAAAATATCCTTCGGGACAAGGTATGGTCACTATGAATTTGTGGTGGTGCCATTTGGATTAACCAATTCCCCCACCACTTTTATGTGCTTGATGAATAATGTACTCAGAAAATTCCTAGACAGATTCATATTGGTTTTCGTTGATGATATCCTAATCTACTCCAAGAATAGAGAGGAGCATGAAGAACATCTTAGACATTTACTTCAAGTACTAAGAGAGCATCAACTCTACACTAAGTTTATCAAGTTTGACTTTTTCCAGAAGCAAGTCCATTACTTAGGCCATGTCATTTCTAAAAGGGAGTGGCAGTAGACCCTGACAAGATAAGATATATTATGGAATGGCCTACCCCAAAGGATGTATCTGATATCTGATCCTTTATGGGCTTAGAAGGATACTATAGAAGGTTCATGAAAGGATTTTCCAAGATTTTCTTTCCAACCACTGCCCTTCAGAAAAAAGGGGGTTAAATTCACTTGGACACCAGAGTGTGAAGAAGTATTTCGAGTGATGAAATTATTTCTAACCCATGCACCCGTGTTGAATATTGTAGACCGTGGTAATGACTTCCTCGTGTGTACAAATGCCTGCAAGGAAGGAATCAGAGGAGTCCTTATGCAAGAAGGACGTGTAATTTTCTACAAATCAAAAAATTGAATGAGCATGAAATCGATTACGTGACCCATGATCTAGAGTTGGATGTCATAGTGCATCCTTTAAAAATGTGGAGGCATTACCTTCAGGGTAGGATATTTTTACTTATGATAGACCACTGTGGATTGAGGCACCTGTTTGATCAACCAAAGCTCAATGCTAGACAAGCTAGTTGGATGGCTCTCCTTAGTGATTTTGATTTCGAAATCAAACACATCAAAGGAAAGGAAAATAGGATGGTCGATGCCCTTAGTAGAAGTGTGAACATGATTCACCTGGAAGCGGTGATCACCTATGAAACTGATGTCAAGGAAAGAGTTAGGAATGCACAAGAAACATATGCATTCTTCAATACTGTGACCTCATACCTAAGGAAAGAGCCTACAGGGATAAAGTATGAAGGCTATCAGATGCTCGATGAAGACCCAATGACTTATAGAAACATATTGTATATCCCAATTTGTGACAACTTGAATAGGTTTGTAATGGATGAACTGCACAAGAGACCATCTATTGGTCACCGAAGATATCAGAAAATGATTACGACCACTAGAAAATAATTCTATTGGCCTGGATTGAAAAAGAACATAGATGATTATTTGGCTAAGTGCATAGAATGCCAACAAGTTAAGGCAGAACACCAACACCCATCAAATTTGCTACAACCTCTACCAATTCCAGAATGGAAATGGGAAACCATCTCCATGGATTTCATCACCTGATTACCAAAATTGGCCAAGATGAATGATTCCATCATGGTAGTGGTGGACCAATTGAGCATGTTTTCTCACTTCGTTCCTGTAAAATCAACTTACAAGGAAATAGATATTGCCAACATCTTCATGAAGGAGATATTCAAACTGTATGGCATGCCTAGGAATATTGTATCTAATAGAGACACAAAATTCACTTCAAGCTTTTGGAAATTCTTGATGGTTGGTTTTGAGACTAAATTGTTGTTTAGCACAACCTATCACCCTCATACCGATGTACAGACAGAAAGAGTAAACCATATATTAGAAGGCATGTTAAGGATGCATGTAATGCATCAACCTAAGAAGTGGGAACACTACCTTCCATTGGTAGAATTTTCCTACAACAATGGTTATCAAGAGTCACTGAAGATGAGACCTTTTGAAGCCCTCTATGGGAGATAGTGCAAGATTCCAATCAATTGGATTAATCCAGTGGATAGAATTACAGTCAGACCCAACATGATGAAAGAAATGGGACAACAAGTGATTCAGATAAATAAAAATCTGAATATTGCTCAGGATAAATAGAAGAGTTATGCCGACAGAAAGAGAACTCCCATAGAATTCAAGATAGGAGACCATGTCTATCTCAGAGTTAGGCCCAGGAAGAGTTCCCTGAGGATGGGAGCTTGTGACAAGATGGAACCTCGGTATTATGGACCCTTTGAAGTATTAGATAGAGTGGGACCTGTAGTCTATAGGATAGCACTCCCTCCCACAGTAAAGGCACATAATGTTTTCCATGTTTCATTATTGAAGAAACATGTACATTATTCTAATCATATAATTGACTGGTCTGTGATCTAGGTGGATCCAGATGGATAATTCCTGCTAGAATCTCAATGCATACTAGACAGGAAGGAAACCTAGCTCAGGAACAGAACCATTGCATAGGTCAAGGTGAGGTGGAAACACTTTGGCCCCAATGAGGCTACGTGGGAAATGGAGGATGCCATGAGGCAGGCATATCCATTTTTGTTTACTTTTGTATATACAAATCATGTTGACAGATACAACATCGAGGATGATTTTCCTTTAAGGGGGAGGGATTTGTAACACCCTGTTTCCCCCAGTTTGTAAATATAAATATATTGGCCAAGAGACTATGGAAAACTCAATATGTGTGAATGTTTGATTTGATGGACCTTTGTATAAAAGGTCAATGAATGTAAATTCTGGTATTTACTAGAAAATGGATAAGTGTTGCATGACTGTTGGAAGGGGGGTGTACTAAGAGAGACCATGAATTCTATGAAATAGAAGGTGAAGGGGACCAGGAATGGTTGCCTTAACCTCCACCAAACCAATACCTTACTGGATTTAATTTCTTAGGACCAAAACAATCCTCTGACCCATAAATGAATTACAGTAAAGTTGGTAGGTGGGAAGACCTCCTCAAGAGTTAATGAAGGGATGGGGCAGAGCACCCATATGTAAGGATTTCAGACCTGTCCATTGACTGGGAATTTGATCCACACACAACCTTGTTGAGAAAGGAAATAAAGGAAGGTGTGGTGGGTAGAGGAAGACCTGGGAAGAGTGCAGAGACTAGAGATGAAGCTCTCGGGTTCAAGGAAGAAATAAGAAATGAGTGTGTTCTGGTCGCAGGAAGATGGCTAGTAGGGTTATGATACATGATGATAAATGAGGTTGGTCCTCCTTGCTTGGTATTGTGTAAATTGTTGCCAAGATCCTGCATGAGGAGGAGAGTAACCTCCGTCCCTACTTTTGCTGAGCTGGAAGGAAATATTATATTTTAGAGCATCATCGTCTAGCTCGGGGGTGACTAGTGGTAAATCCGTTAGGAGTGACTGAGACTATGGTTGGGTGGAAACAAACACCCCTTTCAGCAGTCACTTCATGTTATTTGGTTCTGATAAGTATTTTCCTATCTTATGTATTGAACTGAAGTAATGGAGGAATGCACGAGTTTATGTATATATGTGTATTTATAAATGGTTTTTCTATGTGGAATGGTTGTATTATGTGTTTGTGTCCATCTGCTTGTGAACCTATGCTTCTGACTGATAGACTATATGCCCAAATCTTAGCTCCATAGGCTTCTTAGGATGTAATCTTGTAAGAGGACCGAGATAGAGATATTGTGTCGATCCAAACCTATCTGTATGAAGAGGATACCTCTCTCAGATTTCCTTGTTGTGAAACTGGGACTCTAGGGCCCAGTCCTAGCCATTTCATGGTAAATATCATTAAGGATAGCGAAGTTCAATCTTTAAAGAGAGGAGGTTTCTTCGTTTGGAAGACGAGAAGATGAAATCCATTTGAGAGGACCCATATGACCAATACCCAGGAACCCTAGGCTAAGCCTAAGGAAGCTATGTCCTCTTGGATTTGGAGCTATGGAAGTCTATGACTTCAGAGTATGACCGACCTTACCAACCTTATACTGGCCGAAGGTAATCAAGAGACTCGGTTTACCATAAGGATTGACTGGTGTTAGGTGGTTCCCCAGGTGGTTAGGTGAACCTACCTAACCAACTAGACCAGGATCCAAAATTACAAAGGTTGGAGCCGCAAAGAACTCAACACCATAGATAGAGGGATCCTTTAGGTCCCTTCCTAGTTGTTGATATACCAGGGATGCGCGGTGTTAACCAATTTTTGTTCGGATATTGGGCACTTTGGGAGATAAGAGGAGTTTGCATCTCAACAGTCCTGAATGTCGAATCCACGAGGTAACAAGAGCCATAGATCTGTATATCTATGTGGTCAGATCTCGACCATGAATATCTGAGGAATGTTAGAAGCCTAACAGTTTTGGGTGATGTGGTGTAATGACATCACCCAGGGTGATGTGGACCCTAGCTTGACGTTCTAGGTGTCACCCAGATTCATGTATATCACGAACCCTATAGGCCCAATGGGACATAACACGTGTCGCCTTGACCCCTACTACATGTCAGTTCCTGATACATGTATGCCTAGCCAACGTGGTTGGTGAAGTGACTGGGACTCCGAAGGATCTGGGATGTAGTATGGAAGAGAGAGATCGAATGGCAGAAGGTTAGAGTCACATGGTGATCTTATGGGACTTCGGATGTTCAGAACTCCAGGCAGTCTTATGCATAGATAATAAAGAGCTGTGAATCGCTGAAATGCCAGAGTGTCAAATTCCTCCCCAGCTGATATAGGAGAAAGATGGTAAGTCCAGTCAAGGGATCAGACGGTGGATGGTCTTCCAACATGGAGGAAGAAACATGGAAATAACGTGTGTGAGGTGGATCCATGTGGACACCACATGGCCCTTAAGCATGAACGCACAGAGAAATTCAAAGAGATATATCCGCCAATCCGGGGCTTGATTTTGAGCATGGGGATCGTGATTGGAAAACTATGGATGAGCAAAGTGTGGTAGAAACCATGAATGAATGGTTTGATCACTTAAGGAGAACAAAATTTTGAATCCCCATCCCTAGGAAAGCCACTCAGGGGTCGGGTGTGTTACAACAACTTCCCTCCTTTAGTGAAGGAATAATATCCAACAGAAGTTAGGGTTCCCTAGTAGCCTCCTAGAATCCCTAAGAAATAAAAAATCAAGTCTATGACCCTTTGGGCTGACTAATGACACTACTAAAAAAATAAGGTAAAAGGGATTCAATCCTAGAGAAGAGGATTTTTATGTTAATAATGAGTTTAGCAAGATCCCCAAACACTAGAGAATAAAAAAATGTCTAAGGATGAGGTGAAAAATAGAAGAAATGTATGAAATGTCAGTAGAAAGAAAATTATAGTAACAATAATGAAAATATTACAACAGAAAAAATAAATGATCTCTATTTGTATAAAGATTATTCCAGGAGTAGAATTCACAAATTTCAAACGTAAAAAGATGTACTTTTTAGCAACGGTGAATATATAATAACAGTAAACCAATGTTTTTTCAACCACATTGATTTTATAACAATAGTAAAATAATCAACTTTCAACACTAAAAATATTACCCATTGATCATAAAATGATTGAGAAAAATATAAGGGTAAATCCTAGGTTAAATTAGGGTTTAATTTGCCAACAAAATCAAGAAAATCAACAGTAAAAATCAACCCAAAACCCTAGAATAAAGGATGTAATGTTTCATCTCAAGAGGGTGTCTCAAGCCTCCAAAAGGTGTGACATCATCAAAAGGTTCCAAGTCATCCTCAAGGAACCCAAACATCTCATAAAAGTGTCCCATAATTTCCAAGGTGAAACATCCATCCTCTAAGTGTAACATGTCATCATCAAAGGGTATCGTTCTATCTCCAAAGGGTTTCATCATGCATGAAGAGGTGCCACATAATCACTCCAAGTACAACTTCCTCCCTCAAAATGGTTGGGATGTCCTCCATATATCTAGGTTAACAACCCCTCCAACATCTTCCAAAGGATCTAGGTGTTATCAACCATGTACAATCATGATCAAGGGGGGAGGCTCATGCAGTCTAAGAGGCATTAACAAGACTAGAGTCAAAGTATACAAAATATAAAAATGAGTCATGTTAATACAAAATCCATTAGATAGATATCACATAATATCCTCTTCAAACTTCATAGTAGGTTACAAAATTGTGCAATTTTTCAAGTCTAGATATGGGTTGGTCATTATTACCCCCTATTAGGTGTGCTAGTACCTAGACTAAGAGGTATGTCCCAAGGAAATCCATCAAGGGTTATGTGCAAGGATAATGGTATGGATTGGGGTTTACTTCATGGGGTGGATGTCATTGAAATGAAAGGCCGTGCATAACATTCATCCTCAGGAGTGTTGTTGGCCCTTGGTTATGAAAGCAAGTGAAGATTAAGGGAGAAAAGGAAAATGCAAACTGCGCGGAAGACACAGTGTTATTGGGTAAATCGGTAGATGCAGACATGAACTAATCCCCCTAGATCCACCTGGATCTAGAACAAGACGAGACAGAACAAGACACTTTCCCTAAGTTGTGATCATTGAGTTTATTACCAAAGGAGGAATATATCGCATATCTTATGAATCACTTCCTTATATCTTTGTTGTCCCTGCTTCGCTCCAGTGCTCTTATGGAATCAGATCTGCAATAACACAAACCAACCAATGTGAAAGCAACAATAGTAGAATTCAATGACAACCTAAACCTATGATCAAGGAATCATGTAATAAAATACTAATCATTTTATGGGAAAGAGACGTGCCACCGTATTATATTAATGAAAATTAGAAGATACAACCAAATTTCCTTGATGTTGCAAGTTCCCTTTTAATGGTCCTTCGTTTCAACACACACACACACTTGCTTCGAAATTCACATGAAGATAATCCACAAAATCTTGATGGGCAAATGGTGGCCTCAAGTATCACTAGAAACAGAATCCTTCACACAGTCTTCTACCTATTCTTTCATCAATTCTCTGCTTAATCTTTATTAACCTTTTCCATGAGAAGCCCATGATTATATAGGAGAAGGTGAAGTGGTTAAAGGGATGAGGATGATCGCACCAAATCATAGAAACCAGTAGGATCGAAACCATATGGACACCACCTCACATTCTAGAAGATTCCCCTTCTAGAAATTTCGTGAAACCTCTTTCCTCTTTTATCTTTGGAATGCCACCGCACCCTGCCTATATAGAAGCCTGCAGAAACCCCATGGGCCAACTACAGAGCAGCTTGGAGAAATCATAGATTTCCGCATTGTGTAATATGTGCATCCTGCAAATCCTTTCTAAAAAACAACCTTGTAGAGGAGGAAAGAAGTTACTTTTCTCAGTCAAAAAGTCATGTTGGGAGCCTGAACACATGTTTGTGAAATCATCACTAGGGTGACCAAAATAATGTATAACAGAATTTCCCCCAAAGTATGAGGCTGGAACTCATGACAAATGAAATACTTTATAAAAATGTGTGTGTGTGTCGGGAACAAGGAGCACACCAATTGGGGACCTGCAAACATGGATGATTTTAGGGGCTAAATTTCGTTCATGGGCTAATTTTCCATGGTTTTTCCAAAAGCGAGATTCGCTATTTTCAAAATGATTTGCCCAAATTCTATAGGATAAAATTATTTTACCTTAAAAATCGCCAAAATTTTATAAAAACTGTATAAAATCCTTATAAATTTGAATATTTTTACAAAAATATCGCCAAACAATTATAGTTGGCATATGAAGGATTACTAAGATTCGCCAAGGTTTCTACATTTTAAAACAAATTTCCATCCTTAAAATCATCCTTGCCTGCAAACAATCAAGCATCCACACAATATTATACCATGTATGAAGTAGGAATTCCCATGTTCAGACTATAAATGATTGAGATCATAAATATAATCCATGGCCACCAATTATACACCGTGGATCCATGTCATCAATATTCTACATAGCCACCAATAATACACTGTGGATCTATGTATTGGAAAACTCAGATACAAACATAGCCATGAGACATACAAAGTGGATCTATGTGTCAATTCAAATCACAAATACTCCATCGCAACCAGGATAAAAAATGATGAGGTCTAGGGTATTCAATCCTGCCATCCGTTAGTATGAATATAGCTATGTGATTATAGGCACTGAAGTCGAAATGGTTAGAAACCACTTGATTATCGGTCATTAATGAAAACCATTAACAAGTGCGAGGGAAATCACCATTGATGTCAATGACTCCCAAGGTACCATGGTACAATCCAACGAGTGTGAATAGATGAGTTGAATTTGAACACTCGATGGAATCTCTCGATCAGGGATCAATCATGTAAATCCACTGTCGAAAGCGAAGAAACCTGCCATTGAGGCATGCAGGCTCTAAGGCACTAAATAATTTCTAAGTCTTGTTCCTTGATAATGAGCTGAAGTCGACAGGAAAAGACTCATCACAGGAGGGCCTTGATGTATCCCCCATCAAATGACATGAAATAAGTAATAGATTTAGGGTAGAGCAAAGTACAAACATGATTTGAAATTAACACAAGGAAGGCTGACATGGTAGGAATTGAAAATCGTAGATGACCGACTCAATAGAGGGCTTGTTTGAACTTCTCTTGAACATATGAATGGAATGACACTAGTCTTGGAAGCATTGACTCAAATATGACCCAAAATATAAACTTGCAGAAATTCAGACGAGAGACAAATGGATTTCCCAACCCAGATTCAAATGATGAAGGGGGTTCCATGTTCAAGAGTGACTCTTACTGCCACTAACAAAAATATAGAGACACACCTCTTTCCCAAATTCCCCCCCACCATTTCTGGCGAGTATTCCAAAATTTTCCCACACCTCTTTCCCAAGTTGTGATCATTGAGTTTACTACCAAATGAGGAATAGATAGAATACCTTATGAATCACTTCCTTATATCTTTGTTGTCCTTGCTTCACTCCATTGCTCTTGTGGAATCAAATCTGTGATAACACAAACCAACCAACATGAAAGCAACAATAGTAGAATTCAATGAAAACCTAAACATGTGATCAAGGAATCATGTAATAAAATTCTAATCATTTTATGGGAAAGAGACATGCCACCGTATTATATTAATGAAAAGTAGAAGATACAACCAAATTGCCTTAATGTTGCAAGTTCCCTTTTAGTGGTCCTTTGTTCCAACACACACACACACTTGCTCCGAAATTCGCATGAAGATAATCCACAAAGTCTTGATGGGAAAATCATGGCCTCAAGAATCACTAGAAACAAGATTCTTCACACAGTCTTCAACCTATTCTTTCATCAATTCTCTCCTTAATCTTTCTTAACCTTTTCCATGAGAAGTCCATGATTATATAGGAGAAGGTGAAGTGGTTAAAGGGATGAGGATGATCCCACCAAATCAGAGAAACTAGTAGGATCACAACCATATGAATGCCACCTCACATTCTAGAAGATTCCCCTTCTAGAAACTTCGTGAAACCTCTTTCCTCTTTTAGCTTTGGAATGCCGCCGCACCTTGCCTATATAACATCCTGCGAAAATCCCATGGGCCAGCTACAGAGTAGCCTGTGAAAATAATAGATTTTCGCACTGTGTAATATGTGCAGCCTACAGACCCTTTCTAAAAAACAACCTTGTAGAGGAGGAAAGAAGTTGCTTTTCTCAGGAAAAAAGTCATGTTGGGAGCCTGAACACATGTTTGTGAAATCTTCACTAGGGTGACCAAAATAATGTATAACAGAATGCCCCCCAAAGTATGAGGCTGGAACTCGTGATAGCCAAAATGCTTTGGAAAAATGTGTGTGTGTGTCAGGAACAAGGAGCGCACCAATTGGGGACCTGCAACCAATCAAGAATCCACACAATATTATACCATGTCTGAAGTAGGAATTCCCATGTTCAGACTATAAATGATTGAGATCATAAATATAATCCATGGCCACCTATTATACACTGTGGATCCATGTCATCAAGATTCTACATAGCCACTAGGAATACAATGTGGATCTAGGTATTGGAAAACTCAGATACAAACATAGCCACGAGACATACAAAGTGGATCTATGTGTCAATTCAAATCACAAATACTCCATCGCAACCTGGATTAAAAATGATGAGGTATAGGGTCTTCAATCCCATTGTCCGTTAGTACGAATCAAACCATGTGATTACAGGCACTGAAGTCGAACATGGTTAGAAACCACTTGATTACCGGTCGTTAATGAAAACTGTTAACAAGTGTGAGGGAAATCACCATTGATGTCAATGACTCCCAAGGTACCATAGTACAATCCAATGAGTGTGAATAGATGATTTGAAGTTGAACACTCGATGGAATCTCTCAATCATGGATCAATGATGTAAATCCACTATCGAAAGTGAAGAAACCTGCCATTCAGGCATGTAGGCTGTAAGGCACTAAATAATTTCTAAGTCTTGTTCCTGGATAATGAGCTGAAGTCAACAGGAAAAGACTCGTCACAGGAGGGCCTTGATGTATCCTCCATCAAATGACATGAAATAAGTAACAAATTTAGGGTAGAGAAAAGTACGAACATTATTTGAAACTAACACAAGGAAGGCCGACATGGTAGGAATTGGCAATCGTAGATGGCCAACTAAATATAGGGCTTGGTTTAACTTGTATTGAACATATGAATGGAACGACACTGGTCTTAGCAGCATTGACTCAAAGACGGCCCAAGATAAGAACTTTCAGAAAGTCAAACGAGAGACAAATGAATTTACCAACCCAGATTCAAATGATGAAGGGGATGTCATGTTCAAGAGTGACGCTTACTTCCACTAACACAAATACAGAGACACACCTCTTTCCAAAAATTTCCCCCACCATTTTTGGCACATATTCCCAAATTTTCCCACACCTCTTTCCCAAGTTGTGATCATTGAGTTTACTACCAAAGGATGAATAGATATCATACCTTATGAATCGCTTCCTTATATCTTTGTTGTCCCTGCTTCACTCCAGTGCTCTTGTGGAATCAAATATGCGATAAGACAAACCAACCAACGTGAAAGAAACAATAATAGAATTCAATTACAACCTAAACATGTGATCAAGGAATCATGTAATAAAATACTAATCATTATATGGGAAAGAGACGTGCCACCGTATTATATTAATGAAAACTAGAAGATACAACCGAATTGCCTTGATGTTTCAAGTTCCCTTTTAGTGTTCCTTCATTCCAACACACACACACACACACTTGGTTCAAAATTTGCATGAAGATAATCCACAAAATCTTAATGGGAAAATGGTGGCCTCAAGAATCACTAGAAACAAGATTATTCACACAGTCTTCAACCTATTCTTTCATCAATTCTCTGCTTAATCTTGCTTAACCTTTTCCATGAGAATCCCATGATTATATAGGAGATGGTGAAGTGGTTAAAGGGACGAGGATGATCCCACCAAATCAGAGAAACTAGTAGGATTGCAACCATATGGACGCTACCTCACATTCTAGAAGATTCCCCTTCTATAAACTTCATGAAACCTCTTTCCTCTTTTATCTTTGGAACACCGTTGCACCCTACCTATATAGCAGCCCGTGGAAATCTTGCAGGCCAGCTATAGAGCAGCTTGCGGAAATCATAGATTTTTGCACTGTGTAATACGTGTAGCCTGCATACCCTTTCTAAAAAACAACCTTGTAGAGGAGGAAAGAAGTTGTTTTTCTCAGGCAAAAAGTCATGTTGGGAGATTGAACACATGTTTGTGAAATCATCACTAGGGTAACCAAAATAATGTATAACAGAATGCCCCCCAAAGTATGAGGCTGGAACTCGTGATAGTCGAAATACTTTGTAAAAATGCGTGTGTGTGTCGGGAACAAGGAGCACACCAATTGGGGACCTACAAACAATCAAGCATCTGCACAATATTATACCATGTCTGAAGTAGGCATTCCCATGTTCAGACTATAAATGATTGAGATCATAAATATAAGCCATGGCCACCAATTATACAGCGTGGATCCATGTCATCAAGATTCTACATAGCCACTAGGAATACACTGTCGATCTATGTATTGGAAAACTCATATATAGACATTGCCACGTGATATACAAAGTGGATCTATGTGTCAATTAAAATCACAAATACTCCATTGCAACTTGGATAAAAAATGATGAGGTCCAGGGTCTTCAATCCCACCGTCCATTAGTACGAATCTAGCCATGTGATTACAAGTGATGAAGTCGAACATGGTTAGAAACCACTTGATTACCGGTTGTTAATGAAAATCGTTAACAAGTGCGAGGGAAATCATCATTGATGTCAATGACTCGTAAGGTACCATAGTACAATCCAATGAGTGTGAATAGATGAGTTGAAGTTGAACACTCGATCGAATCTCTCGATTATGGATCAATGATGTAAATCCACTGTCGAAAGTGAAGAAACCTGCCATTGAGGCATGCAGGATCTAAGGCACTAAATAATTTCTAAGTCTTGTTCCTGGATAATGAGCTGAAGTTGACAGTAAAATACTCATCACAGGAGGGCCTTGATGTATCCCCCCTCAAATGACACGAAATAAGTAACAGATTTAGGGTAGAGAAAAGTAAGAACATGATTTGAAACTAACACAAGGAAGACTGACATGGTAGGAATTGACAATCACAGATGGCCGACTCAATAGAGGGCTTGGTTGAACTTCTCTTGAACATATGAATGGCACGACACTGGTCTTGGTAGCATTGACTCAAAGACGACCCAATATATGAACTCACAGAAAGTTAGATGAGAGAAAAATGGATTTCCCAACCCGGATTCAAATGATGAAGGGGGTGCCATGTTCAAGAGCGACGCTTACTGCCACTAACACAAATATAGAGACACACCTCTTTTCCAAATTCCCCCCCACCATTTCTGGAGACTACCTCTTTATTTTACACAAGCTTGAGGAGGATAACATATGCTTGTTGATGTAAGCTCATCCTTCAGACAAGTCCCTCAGAGTATTTTTAACGTACCCTAAGAAGGAGTGGTTTGGTCCCATATGGGCCTTTCAATGTTCGTTTAACGAGTCCAAAGATAGAAAAATCGAAGGATTTTCATGTTTATAGAGTCTGGAAAAACACTTAAAAGAGAACTCTCTCAGTTCCTTTTTCGTAAAATAGTTCGACAGGACCGAAAAAATGATAAACTATCGCCCATCGAATGCTTTATTCAAATGCTTTTACGAGCGTGAACAGAACAAGGTCGCTCAAAAATCTTTTCATTTTTAAGGAGTGTGAAAAGAGCTTAAAGGTTACTCCGTAAGTTTCGTTATTTTTGTGTTACCATGATGAGTACAAAAAGACGACAAAAGTATACTCGTTTACGTTCTCATCGATTTTCGAGCACGAGAACGAACAAAGACTAAGCTCGAGGTTTTTCTAAAAAACCCTAAAAAGTAATCATACACGCGATGAAAAAGAAAAACAAATCGCAAAAACTGTCCATACTTCATTGTTCATAACCCTAGTCTGCCCATCTGCGAAAAACAAAACACTCACAAGACCATTAGGATGGTAGGTTTTTGAGAAAATATATTTAAATGATATAAACTATTTTTAGAAAAAGTAAAAAATGAGATAAATAGTGGTAAGAACTCATTTTCACTATTTCATTTGTATTTGGTCAAAAACTTGTCTAAGAGCCCTTTTTTCACCTCATATTTTGACAGTCGATTGTGGGGAGCACAGAGGATCATTCGACGAATGGTTTGCATGAAAATGGTGAGTACCTCGTCTTCTTCCTTTTCAATGGTTTAAAATTCATTTGAATCGGTTAAAAGATGATTTTTTGGGTGAATTTTTGGGCCGTAGGCGTGCGTTGGGTCCGTCGGAGGTTCGCTATATCGGGGCCTACAGAAATCAAGGATTTTTGTAGGCACCCAATGGTTCACCTACGGAAACCATGCTCTGTAAGTGAAGCCCAATTGCGGCGGTCGAAAACCCAAAAAGAAAATGATGTGTTGGACCAAAATGAATTCCAAAAAATGATGACTAAAGATGCTAACTTATTTATTTCATCTCCATGTAGGTATTTTGATTGCAAAGATGTTGTATTAGAGAGAAAGAGAGCATGAAGACGATGATGCAATAGCTTTAAATGATTTGGGCACCATAAATTCCCTACAACATTGTGGTTTGTTAAAGTTCTTCAAGATCCAGGGCATGAGATCCCAACTGAGACTGCTGGAATATTTGGTTCATATGTGGGATGTGGAACAACAAGTATTTCATGTGGGTGTTCATGTGCTTTCCTTGGACATCGAAGATATTTACTTCTTGATGGGGCTATCCTGTCGTGGGGCATAGGTGAACTTAACGAGAGGTCGAGGCGGTGGTTTTCCGATGAGTGAATACATCAGACGCTATTGTGAAGCTAAGGCTAAGCGACACAAGGGTAAAGTGGCTATCATAGGGGTTCGTGATCTGATGCTCAGGACCATTATTTTCACCATTGCATCGATGGCAGGGAGTGATTCTCTGCACATGGCTCTGCAGAGATACTTCCAGTGTGCCGTGGAATGCACAAAATCTCGTGTGTTCAACTGGTGTGATGGACTCCTCCGCAATATGAAGAGTCAGTTGACCAAGAGAAAGAACGTGGAGTTGAAGCAGTTTGGGTATGGATACATTTTGGTATCTTTCTTCTTGGAAAGAGTCCCTCACCTACGCTTACAGGTAGATTGGAATATACAAGTGCCACGAGATCCACGGATGAAGCGGTGGTGTGATCTCATGTGCCAACATGTCGCAGGGCCTATTATTAAATATAATGATACATTTTTTGATTGGATGGAGCCCCAGATCTTGATGATCGATTACTATGCGTATGTCGGGCTAAATTTTCTCCATGATCCTGACTTGGTGCTACCTGAGAGTTCTCAGTGGGGGGATCTAGGTAAGAAAAGCATTTTTCTTTTATGGTGTGTTCATAAATTTTTTCAAAATATAAACATTTTTTATGTTTTCAACCCAATGACTAATAAAAATATTTTGACCACGCAGATGTAGGGCCATTCCGGTCCTTGGGTACATTCCCTATCCAGAGGCAAGGGGAAGCAGTGGTAGTATAAGGATGGGATGCAGATGATTATGAAGCAATCAAGCAAAATCTAGAGGGTTTGACTGCATGCATCCCAGATATGTCGATCGACGAGGTCCCAAGACATTTCCAGCACCGTACCATAGGTGTGTCTGGTCCACTGAGATGATTTCTCCATAGGGTAGCATGAGTAGTAGTGTGTTATCGAGAGCAACATCCATGATGCCATTTTGTAGAAGCTATGAGCTTCAGATTTTGATATTTTGGTCTTCGGATGTAAGACAATATTTTTTGTATTGTATATATATATATATATATATATATATATATATATATATATATATATATATATATATATATACACAGACGAGGCTTCTACCGGCTTATTTTTCTTTGTATAATACATGTGATGTGTGATTGGATTTATAAATGTCTCAGATGTCTATCTAACACATAATTAGCTAATGCATCAATTAATGTATTTAGACATCTAGGAATGTGTTGATACTCGATATAATAAAAATAACATTCCAAGAGGCGAATTCGTAAATATACCCGTAATAAAGTAGGACTTCAGATATCATAGACATTACTTAGCTGTAGCACTACTAGCTGCGAATCAAGTCGTATAACTAGGTGACGAATCCCAAGTGAGATAACATCGGTCAACAATTCGATGACTGCGCTATACTTTGCGATATTATTGGTTGCACGACCAAGGAAAACACTGTGTAGACTGACAAGTTTGTTCGTGGGTGCATAGATTACCCACGCAACAGAAGCTAGGTTCTGAGTACTACGACTAGCGCCATCGGTGAAGCCAAAGTGGGGTAACGAAGACTCCGACATCAGGAAACCAAGCACAACACAAGGTAAGCGGTCGAGGGTAGAAACTAAATAACGAAAAACACACAAAAGTAGCAAACAACAGTATGATACAGTAAAATACAAGCACTCATGCAAATATAGTCTAAGCATAGTACTTCTTCAAGTAAAGCCGATTTTTGGGTTCACTCAAAGGAATTCCATCATAATCTACTAACTCGTAGGCTCCCTTCTCCAACACTTGTTTGACGATATAAGGGCCTCATCACATAGCCTCAAATTTTCCAGGTCCTAGCAAATCACGATCTTGTTCATAGAGGAAAACTAGATCACCTTTAGAGAAAACGTGTGTCTTGACATGCTTGTCGTATTGGGATTTTACGCATTTCTTTCGGGTTTCAATAACTAGGGTGGCATCACGATGGGCTTCGTCCAATTGCATAAGATACAACAAGCGTTCTTCTTCAGTAGAGGTGTTTGGGAGAAGTTCAACGACTAGTTTTAACAATGGAATCTCACATTCAATCAGTAGGACAAATTCTATACCATACACTAATTGGAAGGGTGTAAACCCCGTGGTAGACTTCACGGATGTCTGATAGGCCCATAATTCTGAAAACAACATCGTGTGCCAAATTGTTTTGTGAATTCCTATAATCCGTCGAAGCATAGTGACAAGAACCTTGTTGATTGCTTCAAATTGGCCATTGGTCTACAGATAGTAGGGGGTTGAGTTTTCATGTCGAAAACCCAACTTGTCTGTAAGCTCAGACATCATGAAGTTTCAAAAGTGGCTACCGTGAACAGTGACGATAGACTATGGGATTCCAAATCGTGTGATGATGTGATTGAATATGAATAGGCCTGCAGTTTTTCCCGTATTGTCGAATGTAGGCATCGCCTCAGCCCATTTTGTGAAATAATACACAACTACGATAATGTATCCATGCCCCCCGACCGAGTGAAGGTTACAGGCCATGAAATCGATACCCCATTTAGTGAAAGGTCCAACAGAAACTACAGGGTGTAAAGGAGCGGGATGAGATATTATCTTATGATTGTATGTTTGGCAAGCATGGTATTTATGGATGAAAGTTATACAATCTTTAAATAAAGAAGGCCAGAAGTACCCTACGCGCAAGATCTTTTGGGAATTGGCATATCCGGACATATGACCGCCACATGCTCCAGAGTGGAATTCATTCAAATCTTTCTCGGCCTCATCAAAGGTGAGACAATGTCTAAATATAGATTCAACACCATGATGATAAAGAGTGTCACTGAGATTGATGTATTGATGGGCTTGATACCAAATGCGACGACGGTCTGTACTAGAGAGGTCTGGCCGGAAATTTTGAGTCTGGAGATAAATGATAATATATTCATACCAAGCATCATTAGAACTGATCATAAAAAGGGATTCGTCTGGTAGGGAATCCTCTTCCACATTTTTTGTCTTAGCAGAGGGAAGGTCACATATCAATTCGACAAAGACCAGGGACTTCTCAGACTTAGCAAGTTTGAATTCTAAGTCAAACTCCTGGAGAATCACTATCCATTTGGAGTATTTCCCCCCTAGCAATTGATGTGTCAGAATGTGCTGCATAGGGTTGCAATAAAAAATTACAGTGGTCTTGCGTAGTAGAATATAGTGATAGAAACGTTGGATATCTTGAATATCTGCCAAGGCCAGTTTTTCAACATGCAAGTACTTGGATTCGGTAGTCATGAGACTCCAAATCAAATAATAAATGACATGATCATCGTGTAAATCATCTTCTTGGACTAGAACCATGGAAATGGTAGAGTCTGAAGCAACGAGATAAAGGAAATAATCTTGACTATAATCGAGCGGGAAAAGTAGTGGGATACGGGTTAAAATCAGTTTCAAAGCGTCAAAGGCTTTGTTGGCAGTGGTGTCCCATACAAACTCAGAGCCCTTCTTTAGTAGTTGAGTAAATTCGAGTGTTAACTCAATGTAGTTTGGGATAAAACAACATAGAAATTTTGCCTTCCCTTGCAAACTTTGTAGCTGGCGAAGTGAGGAAGGAGGAAGGAGATTGAGGATCACCTCGACCTTCAAAGGATCTACCCTGATCCCCTGACGTGACACAATAAATCCTAGGAATCGACCAGACTCCACACAAAAGACACATTTATGTGGGTTTAAGCATGTACGATAGAACCGACAATGAAGGAAAATGGCTCGGAGGTGGGCCGGATGATCACTACGATGAATGGAATGCACTGGTAGGTCATCTAAATATGGTTGTACAATATTATTAATATCATGGAAAGCGTACGACATCGCATGTTGAAACGTTGCACCGACGTTCTTCAAACCGAAGGGTATTTTACGGTAGGCAAAGGTTCCCCAAGGACAAATGAAAGCAGTTTTGTGTTGATCCGCAGGTAAGATATTGATTTGATTATATCTGGAGAAACCGTCCATCAAAGAGAATATTTCACTTCCGGCGTAATCGTCGACGATTTGGTCAACGAAGTGGGTAGGAAAGTTGTCCTTAGGGAAAGCTTTGTTGATATCCCTATAATCAACACAGAAATAGATCATACCTTGTTTCTGGTTAACCAGAACTAGATTTGATACCCAATCAATCAAAGCCACAAGATAAATAAAGCTAGCTTTAAGAAGTGTTTCAACTTTAAGCTTGATAGAAGCTGCTTTACGGGGGTGGACTGGGCGAAGTGTCTGCCATACGGGTTTAACATATGGGTAGGTCTTAATTTTGTGTACAACAATATCAGGGTCAATACCTGGTATCTCTTCGTAGATCCATGTGAATATGTCATGAAATTATTGAAAAAGTGACTTATATGTGACAACCTCATCGGTGGAACATGAAGCTCCGATGTGGACATTTTCGACAATTCCAGGTTTAATATATATGTCGAGGGGGATGGTGGGTGAAATGTTACTTAAGTTCCCTTCATATAACACATTGTGTGTGGGTTCAAGAACTGAATAAATAACGACAACCATTGACGGAGTCAAGATCCATTAGTAGCTCTCGTTGGTGTGTTGTTCGAGAAAGAGAATGGAACGATGATTCCCATAATCCCAAGGGGTATCTTCCATCGACATAACTGACATAATCATCTCGTCCATGGGAAAAACAAATTGGAACGGATCAGGAGACGAATCACCAAGAGATGGAGTATAAGGGTCAGTCGATTGAATGGCTTGGTAAGCGGATTCAACCAGACTTAAAGGCATTTGGTCGCCATAGTGAAGATAATCACCGGGTTCAGGTACTATCCACGGGTCAAAAGACACGGGAGTTTCACGGACGGAGGTGGAAATCATGTTAATGGAGGAAACCAAAGGAGGTGGAATGTTGGGTTGTGGAATTGGAAACGTACCCATCATAGTTGAATCTTTTAGTCGACCCACATCGACATACTCGTACCTAGTGGGTGTCTTTGCAATGAAAGGTACATTGCTGGTACGTGTATCAGAGTTAAAGATGACCAGTTGGTCTACAATAACTACTTTTCCCTGATGTGGAAAACGCAAGATATAGAAAAGAGTAGACACGACTGCACGCATGGAATCAATCCATCTACGACCAAGTAAGAGGTTGTAATCGAGAGGTGCATCAAAGACCTCAACTTCAATGTTGGCCATTTTTCCTTCTAACGTATTAGGCAACAAAGGGAGTACAACGTAGGGTTTAAAGCCAGAGCCATTAAAGGCTTTGAGCGTGTTGTGTGATTCACTTAAGGAAGGAGAGCCAATGGATTTCCAGCAGGAAATAGACATGACACACATCGAGGAACCCTCGTCAATAACTGTTCTACAAATGTTCTTGTCAGTGACAACAATTTATATTTGAAATGCGAGTTGAGGGGGTAACCTTGGAATTTGATCTTCCAAGTCAAATATTATTAAATTCGTATTCGTAGGGTCGATTCCACCGATAGCTTTCAACAGTGCCTTCCATTGTGTAGGACAACTTTAAAGGACTTCGAGGGCTGACATCATGGACAATGCTTGCGCCAGATCCTCTACAATATTATAATTATAGGCATCACACGCATGAGGATTGCAAGAGGAATTTTTAACCACACCCTTGGGAGGAGGGCGAAGGACTGTACTGGGGTTCGGTCATTCGAGATGAAGAGGATAGTTGGAAGGTGGAGCTGAGGGAGATTGTTGAACCAACGAAGGTGGTATATCATCAACTTTCTCCTTGGAGGAAGAGTAATCTTTGGCACGAGTGGTAAGTGTGATTCCATTCTTCTTTGAATCACCATTACACATAAGTACGTAGGAGGTAGTGGAGGAAGAAGGTTGATCATGGATGACCAATTGAGCCTATTGTTGAGAAGGAAAATGCTGAGACAAGATGGCAGGTGTAGGAGGTTTTGGGGTCCCTTGAAGGAACTTTGTAACCTCGACACGTCTCAGACAGTCTTTCGTGTAGTGATCATCACCACAGATAAGGAAAGGATAGCGAGGTTTGCGTTTTTCCTTATCATCAGTAGGTTGTGACTTGGTCTTGTCGGATTGTGGGTTGTTATTTTTATCCTCCTTATTCCTACTCTTCCATTTTTTAGATTTATTCTTACCGGTAGGAGTCGATTGAACAACGTTCACGTCTGAAGTTTTACTGGTGGGAGGAGCGAGCGTCAGAGCAGTTTGAACATTAGAAGCATGGGATTTGGGAGTGGTGTTAGAGGCCTGCACAGAGTGAGGTTGAGCATGGAAAGTACCTATCACACCATCAACAACATGAGAAGCTATTGTGGTTGTTTAGGTGGTCGTGGTAGAAGGACGAGGTGCGTCAGGGAGAAGATCGTAAAGAGTACCCGTTTGTGAATAAACAAGATCGAGGTACTGGGCACGACTGATTGCCTGTTCTTTTGTGACAACTCCACCCATGGAAATGTATTTATATATGTCATTCACGAAGGATTTCGTGAACCATTCTGCCAATAACTGATCGGGAAGATCGATTTTGATTAAACATCATCTTCGTCTCCACTCATGAATGTGATCGAAGATATGAGTGGCTTTATTTTGCTTGAAATAAATCAAGATCTTGGTTCCCATTTCATAACGGATTGGAAACTAGTAGTGAGTGAGGAAAGCCATAGCTAGGGTGTTAAATTCAGTGAAGAATCCTCGTGGTAATTCTATATACCACTTTGTGGATGAACCCATGAGAGTTAGTTGAAAAAGATGTAACGGAATGGATTCATCCATCAAAGAGTTGTATGAACACCAAAGGTGGAAAGTCATTACATAATTGTTTGGATCCTCTCCTGGTTTACCATCAAACTTAGGAATGCCAGATGGTAATTTGGTCGGTATGACAGGCGAATGAGGAGAGTGATGGATAGGGTCATTCAAAATCCTAGACAAGTCGGGTAGATCCAAAGTGGCTAAGAAGGTTAACTGTCTATTCACGTGAGGGTACTAGTGACTTTGGGGAGGAAGTCCCGTTGGTATACCAGTAGGACCGTAAGAATTTTTCATATGATGCAAAGATCCTGGCAGATTCAGTTGTTGTTGTGGAGGCAGGTAGCCTGTGGGGTTGTACTGATTAGGGATGTTCCCTTGGAAAGGGACACTAGATTGAGCGTTCGAACCCCAAATGGGATTGGAAGTATCAGGGTATGGTTGGCCCATACTAGGGGGTATGAAAGAGATGACTTGAGGCTATTTCCCCCCAGTCAATTGAGTATTACCCTGGGTAAGAAATCTCCAATACTGGGCCAAAGCTGCTGGTATGTTCTGTCCATAGGGTGGGGTGGGTTGGGGTTGTCCTCCAACTGGAGGTTGTGTCCCAATTGGGGTTTGACCTCCAAACGGGGGTTGATATTGGCCCCCAGGGTTGAATTGTCCGCCAACATGAAGCTGATAATTAGGTGTAAAATATTGAATAATTCCACTAGGGCCAGATCCTCCGGTGAAAGGTGGATAAGACCCTCCGGAGGGGGGCTGAGGAAGTGTCGGAATGAAACCAACAATAGGATTGTTCCCAGAAGGAGGAAAAACTCCATATGCTCTAGTTGGAGCCTGAGTAGGGATAGGGATAGAAGCATTCAATGCATTATACCCAGGAGGAAGCGACGGTGAAGGCCTAGGTGAAAGAGGTGTGCCAATGGGAGCTCAGCTAGCCACCGTAGTCCTGGTGGGAATAGTCGTTGCGTTTGGGACCATTGTAAAGTGGGACATATGAAGGGGGATGGTCGAGTTAGGACCAATTGACGGGGTGTCTAATCCAATGAACAAATAGGCAGTTGTAATGGGAGAATGATCTAGGGTTATCGTGTCTTCAATAGATGTCTCAGGTAACTCGGGTATGACAAGTATATCGACACTTGACCTGTCTCTGAAAAGATCTTGTCTAGATATGTCAGTAGTCCAAAATGGATCTTGGCCTTCAGGACCTGTGAAAAGTCTGGTTGGTAGTCCAAAAGTTTGAAAAACAAGATCTCCGAATGAATTTAGCCGAAGAATACATCTCTCAGAATCATGAGGAAGTCGAAAAGACTCTAGAGAGGAAGAAATTCAGAAATTGTCTAAAGAGTCAGTTATTTCCACTCGTGGAGTGGCAGTGTCTTGGACCTCACTCTGTTGAGGAGAGCCCTCCGGTGGATTAGTAGGAAAGGGTTGAGACCTTTTCAGATCTTCTGGAGGTAGGCCTTGCATTCTACGTGAACGACGTGGAGGGTCAATATTGCCCGAACCAAAAACTTTGCGAAAAAAATATATGGCCAACTATGAAAAAAACAACACTCACTAATAAAATCAAGAGTTAAAACCAAAAAAACAAAACCTTCTTATTTTGAAATCACTAGTTGGTGATGAAATCCAACATCGTGAGATCGAGATAAGAAGGGGCTGGGCTAGGGTGGAAAAGTTACGTTGACGACCTGCTTAACGGACTTACACCCTAGTGCAAGCTCCCACACATAATCGTGGGTATACCCTCCAAGGAGTCTGAGTGAGTCTGGCCAAAGTCGATTCCAGGTACCGTGAAGACTTGCCCCTTCATAATCACCTTGTGTAAGACCCTAAGAACATAGGCTAATAAAGTTACCACAAACAACAGTCATGGCTGGGGAAATAGTCGACAGTCTGATCCACATGCAAGGGCAAGGTATCGATGCCGAAATCAACTTGAGAGGCTTCCACTCATCATTGTGGGTATACCTTCAATAGACCACCATAATATGTGCAATATCTACTCTGAGACCAACAAAGAAGGATGATTAACTTTGCCAATATCAATGTGACCTTAGGTTTGACCCTTGTGTGAGAAGGGTTTCCCAGGACAAAATGTTGCAAATGGATTTGAACACTCCCTATCACAAGATACGATTGTGTGTTTTTTGCTTTGGAGATTGTGTCTCACTGCCTATTCCAAAGCTCTAGCCTAGCTAATACTGGTGTAAAATAGCCCTAGAAAATAAAAGTTACTACTTGAGTTTTAAATTTCACAATGTTTTTAAGAGACTGTTGTTACTCAAGAGGTAAACGGGAATGAAACCAATGTTGTGTAAGACTTCGACCCAATAATGTGAAAATAGAAATAAATGATGCAAAATTTCATTCAATGAATTCTATATATAGTAAGAAGAAGGTATTTTTTTGGAATAATGTGAACTACGACGTACAATTCATTTTCTTTGAATGTAATACCAAACAATCATCAACAATGTAATTTCACTATTCGTTCTCTTTCAAATTTTTGAATTCCAATATTTTTTGGATAAATGATTACCTAAAAGACTGAAAGACCTTAATTTTTTCCTTTCGAAAACCAAAACAGGGATGGAATTGAGAAAGGATAAGAAATCAATGAAAATAAAACATTCAACAAACACCCAAATCGATCTTTCAATGGAGATAAAAATAAGAAATGACAAGAAAATGTTTCTTCAAATGTGAACAAAAAATGGTCTTCTGATCATTAAGCAACCCAAAATCTGTAACGAACCTAAAACTTCAAATCCAATCGAAGATTTTTAATCGAGCAAGCACTTAGACACAAATCCAGAGATTATACCCTTGTCGATAAAAATCAAAAACAAAAAATGGAAAAAGATCAAAAGAGAGGTGTTCGATCTCCGAAACCAATCAAGAGCAAGCTTAAACAGTCAGAAAAATTCAAGAACTGGCATTAAAAATCCTTTCCTAGTTGACTAAAGAAAAACTGGGTAACAACAGAGGCCAAAACCCAACCCAGAAAATTTCTCAAATGCCGTCGCAGGATGACAGTATAACACAGTGTGGAAATGAATAGTTTTTGCAGGTCAGAAACAAACAGGGTGAGGAAATCCTACACTGAAATAAACAGCAGGGTGCAGAAATCAAAGGTTTCCACAGGGTATATTTAAGGTGCAGTGCGGAAGTGTTTGAAAAATCTAGAAATTTGGAGAAAAGGGTAAAGCATCCAAGTGGATTTTCAAACCTAGAGAGTCTAAATGGATCTCCCATAGACTCAGAGACTGATTTCAAGTAAAAAGAATAGGTCTAAAGAAAATGGCTAACAAAAAACCATAATCAAGTTGTTCTTCCCCAGTGAAGTCACCAATTTTGTTATTGGGTAAATTAATATCTACGGACATGAACTAATCCCCCTAGATCCACCTAGATCTAGAACAAAATGAGACAGAACAAGACGCTTTCCCTAAGTTGTGATCATTGAGTTTACTACCAAAGGAGGAATATATAGCATACCTTATGAATCACTTCCTTATATCTTTGTTGTCGCTGCTTCACTCCAGTGCTCTTGTGGAATTAGATCCATGATAACACAAACCAACCAATGTGAAAGCAACAATAGTAGAATTCAATGACAACCTAAACATGTGATCAAGGAATCATGTAATAAAATACTAATCATTTTATGGGAAAGAGACGTGCCACCGTATTATATTAATGAAAAGTAGAAGATACAACCAAATTTCCTTGATGTTGCAAGTTCCCTTTTAGTGGTCCTTCATTCCAGCACACACACACACACACTTTCTCCGAAATTCACATGAAGATAATCCACAAAAGCTTGATGGGAAAATGGTGGCCTCAAGCATCACTATAAATAGGATTCTTCACATAGTCTTTAGCGTATTCTTTCATCAATTCTCTTCTTAATATTGCTTAACCTTTTCCATGAGAAGCCCATGATTATATAGGAGAAGGTGAAGTGGTTAAATGGATGAGGATTATCCCACAAAATCAGAGAAACTAGTAGGATCACAACCATACAGACGCCACCTCACATTCTAGAATATTCCCCTTCTAGAAACTTTGTGAAACCTCTTTCCTCTTTTAGCTTTGGAACACTGCCACACCCTGCCTATATAGCAGCCTACGGAAATCCCGCAGGTCAGCTACAGAGAAGCCTGCATAAATCATAGATTTCCGCACTGTGTAATATGTGTAGCCTGCGGACCCTTTCTAAAAAATAGCCTTGTATAGGAGGAAAGAAGTTGCTTTTCTCAGGAAAAAATTCATGTTGGGAGACTGAACACATGTTTGTGAAATCATCACTAGGGTGACCAAAATAATGTATAACACACAGTGACTGATACTGGGTTGAAGTGAGAAAAAGAGAAGAAAAGATGGAGCGAAGTAAGAGAAAGCAAGCCATTGTATGAGGAGATCGAGGATGACAGATCAACAAGGAAGAGGGATCGTGGATAACTCAACAAGTGAAAGAAGATGTCAACAAATGATTTGAAGCACTGCACATGAAGGAAGGAAAGACAAGTTGACAAATCCCTGAAAAAACAGGTCAAGTTGACCTAGGGTTTTAGACACCTAGGGTTTTGGTATCTAGGGTTTTATCACTTAGGTTTTAACCTAAGGGTGTTCGAGAGCTATTGCAATGTATAAATAAAGGTCTAAAGGACCTGGGGTGGGTTGGTTCTAGGTTGGTTGAGAGTTCATTGTTATTTTATGATTGAGTGAGTACTACTGTGTGAGAGAGAAGTGTTGAGTGTGAGAGCTTTCTAGTATTGTGAGATCTTCAGCTGGGTGCGAAGATCAACCATGCAGCTGGGTGCATAGGGAGGGGAGAGAAAGAGAGAGAATAAGAGAATATCTACTATCTAAGAGTGCAGATAAGAACTGTATGCTTCCATCTTATTATATCATAAAGCACAGTTCTATGGACGTAGCCCTGGGGAGAGGGTGAACCACGTATATCTTGTGTTATGTGTGATTTATGTTGTGTTCTCTGTCATTTGATATGCTGTTATTGTGATATTGTGTTAGATCTGAAATATAACTTACGTAGTAGGCTTAAGGAAGATAAAGGATAACTAGATGGCTATGTGTTGTTGCTGTGAATCCACTTTGCATTCCTTCTAGTTGTAGACACTTGTGTCCTGCAACCCCCTATAGCTACTTCGGGTGAGACTGCATCTGCTTCTCAGGTGTTTTCAAAAGGGCCAGTAGTTAGGGCTTGTTGGCGCGTTGTTGTAGTGTTGAACCCTAGGTCTGCCCCTGTGCCAACAAATGGTTCCGTTGCTGGGACAGGAATCTTCTTGAGGGAATTTCATGGTGGTCTCTATCGAAGATAGAGATTTATAAGTGGATAGAAGATCAAGAAAAGGACTTCGTTGAAGCCTAGAACAAGAACCCTAATCTTAGTACAGAGGATTGGTTGGAAAGATATATCTTTACTAATATACATGAGATTTTCTTTGGAGGAATCCATCAGGAGCTATATGAGTGGCTAGCTAGGTTAACAGATACCCAGTTTGAAGTCAGACTCAGACCACCTGTGGTTTTGAAGTCGACCCTAATAAAGAAGTTCAAGAGAGTTGATAACGCCATGTCAAGAGTAGTAGATCACTGGTTTGATAGCACCATTGGAGGGTATATCACTGAGTTTGTTGTTGACAGAGTGGAATCATATAGCCAAGCAGAGAGATATTTCTTTAAGGGACCTCAAGGAAGATTTTTACATTTTCTAAAGTTGAAGATCAAGATGCTATTGCATGAGAAGAACATCTTAAAGATACATTAATCGGTCAGATCAGAAGAGCTAAATGTTCAAAAATTCAAACAGCGACAACGACACGGAGGCTAGACATATGTGCAGTGGGAAAGTATTCAGATAAGTTCACCTCGCGAACTTGTTTAAGCAGAAATATGGAGACGAAGGGTTCTACAGTGGAGAGGAGGCAGATCTAACAGATGAAGAGCATTCAAAATCCGCTAGGAAAAAGGAACCTCTCCAAGAAGAGACAAAAATTTCAAGAACTGCGACGACTGTTGAAGTAAGTACTATTATTCTTCCTGTTATTTCAACAACGTTAAGTAACCAGAGTAACCTAATTCATGAGAATGATCAAAGCATTGTCACTACCAGTCCACCACATACTCAGTCAGGAAACCTAGGAAGATCTATGGCAGATGAGATGATGTTACCCACCTTTAGAGGAGATGAATATGAAGATCCTGATCAACACTGGTTTCTATGTGAAGCTTTGTGCAGTATTAAGAATATCACCGACAAATCTGTCAAATGGGCTCAGTTCATCACTACCCTAAGAGATCACACACTGAGCTGGTACATGAAATTTGTCCAAGGAGCTACAACTAAACCGTTGAATACCATTAAGACTGTGCTAAATGTCGAATTCAAGAAACGTAAATAAGAATCACAATGCATTACAAAAATAAAATAAATCAAGCAGAGAACAATTGAACCTGTGTGGGAGTTTGATAAGAGATTTAAGACCTTGACAGGCACTTTGAGTTTTTAGATCCCATATGAGCAGAACAAGGAATGGTTCATTGTTTCCCTCTTGCCACACATCAGAGTTCCTTTTATGCAACAAAATATTACTTCGTAGGCTGAGGCACTGGAGATCTCCATGAAATTAGAATCAACCCCTATGGGAGAATCCAACTCAGGTATGAGTCAAATCTTGAGTCAACTAACTAGTTTATCATTACGAAGATATGAAGAATGACAAGGGAAAAGATAAAAGAGAAGACATCTGGTGTATCAGATGCAAATCAAAAGGCCATGAGAAGGAACATTGTCCCTTATTTCAGGAATACTTGACCTCTGGAGCTTTGAGCCCTTTGAAGCAAGTTACCCTACCCTGGTGCGAGGTATGTAGAAACTGACATTGCCCTGGTGAATGTTACTATTTGCAAAAATATGTCCAGACACCCACATATCTGTATTGCATGTTCTGTAAGTCGGTGGGGCATGATGACAAGGATTGTAGGGCTTACGATCTCATGCATGAAATATCAAGGGATATATAAAAAATTCAAGGTGAAGTACAACAAGAAGGAAGCACTGCGTAGTATAATTCCCCTGGGAGATGAAACTTCAACCCTCAGGGTGGATTTCGAGGAAGAGGAAGAGGAGAAGGTATGGGTCAAGGTCGAGGATAGATCATCTGTTATAACTGCACACATCCAAGACACTTGGCAAGGGATTGTCAGAACTCTTGTACCACTTGCAACTACTGCAACTCATTCAAGCATGTTATTGAGGAATGTCCAACATTGTTGGCTAAGCTTCAGGAGAAACGAGGAGGAAATCAACAAATAAAACTAATAAAAGAAGAACCTCACGTAGAATATCCCAGAGTCACTGTTATCACACAAGGAGGCGCTGTTACAGGAGAAGACAAAGTGATCTAAGGAAAGACTACAAAAGAGCCAGGATTCCGGAAAGCTGCAGAGAAGAAACAAGAATTTGACCCAAGGAAAGAGAAGCAGATATTTGAGGAAGCAAGAAAGGAATTCAGAAGAGATTATGATTCTTCATTAAAGGTTTGAACAAAAGTAATAGAATATGGAATGCCTTTGGAATTTGATCAGTCTACTTCACCCGGAGATGGAAAAGAGGTGGGTAAACTTTTCAGTTTCTTGTATACGTTTATTGAGTTGATTAAAAATGAAAGAGCCATACAAGAAATACAAAATTTGGTCAGACAGTATGAGATAGGAAGGGTAGATCCTTTGCTGAATAAAGAAGTGCATCAACTATCCAAGGAGAGAAGGAAAAATAAATAACTACACCTTAATGCTCAGATTGGAGAGTACGATATAGACTATGTGGTCCTCGACTTAGGGTCGAAGGTCAATGTCATGACGAAGCAGACCCGGGCACTGATGGGAAAAGCTAAGTTGATATATTCCCCTATTAGGCTTATGATGGATAATCAACAAGATGTAAGACCCTTTGGAATACTGGAGCGTGTCCCTCTGGACATCGATGGAGTAAGGACGTTTGCAGACTTTGAGGTGATTGAGATAGTTGATGACAATTGTCCTTACGTTGCGCTGTTAGGAATTGATTGGGCTTTCAATAATTCCACTGTGGTTGATTTAAAGAAAAGAAGAATGATGTTCAAAAGAGATGGCCTTAGGGTCATTGCACCTTTGAATCCTGATGAAGGTCAGAGATACACATAACCCATCAGAGAAGAAGACTGCGCATATGAACTAGAAAACATATACAAATTGACAGCCAAACAACATGACTACATTAATCCTACAACATATGGGAATTTGAGTTGGCGAAGTGACAACGCATGCTCATCAGATTCAGAAGAATCCCTAGAGAACTGGCATAACAAAATGTACGAAGTATATACAAGGAGATGTGCTAGACTAACCAGGGAAGTCCATTGGTTCGACACAACAGTAAGTAACTTGCCCACCTTTGATGGTCTGAATCATTTAAAAGCATTCTTGTTGGACTTTGAAGAAATTGTACCACTACCACAAAGATTGTTGGCAATGGATGAGGCCCTGAAATCAACTCCAGCGAGATGGTGGGGGACACACAAAAACAATATTTACAGAATGGATGCAATGTCGCACTTTGATGACATTGTTATTTTCAGAGAAAATAGAAGGCTGCGAAGTTAGGTACACAGGTCAACGCTATCCGAAGGACCATGTGCAAAGTTGTGAGGAGGCCTGGAGAAACATTCCTCAAGAGCAGTGGGTGAAAAAATTTATTAACACACTGGACACAACTCCATCAACTGATATCTTCAAGTAGACCTGTGCCTCATCACTGCAGATTGGGAAGGTATGACCCATAACTTTGTAACTACCTTTTTGTTTGAAAGACAATATCCTACAGTAGATCAAGCATTACATGTTTTAAGATAGAAAGTGTTCGAGGAGGCACTTAGCCTCCCTTTGGATCAAGAAGAGGATGAATGGACTATGCCTCTTCAGAAGTTGCAAGGTTGTTACAATATCAATGCTGCTGAAGACGATGATCATAGGAATGTGAACATCACAGAAACAAAAGGCCAAAGAGATGTAGAAGGACTAGGAGTTGAGCTACCTTTCATTGGACAATCGATCAATATCAATAAAGTCAATATTGGAATAGAGAAAACAACAAATCTTGCAAACGTTGAATATTATTGGGATTTATTTCACCAACAGGTTCAGAAAGAAAGAGAAAAGGCCTACCATGACAAACACATCAAGAAGAAATCTTTCAAGCAAGGATATCTAGTATTGGTATATGACAATAAGTTCATGAAGCATCCAGGGAAGTTTAGGATGCATTGGCTTGGGCCATATGATATTGCCTATGTTATAGAAGGAGGAGTTGCGCAGTTGAAGACTTTGACTGGAGAATGGAAGGAAGGTTTGGTGAACGAAAGCCAGTTTAAATTGTATTATGACAATCGGCTGCCTCACATCTCTCAGTAAAAGAGAAAGGAAAAGGGTATAGGTACCAGGTGCATTTGAAACTGGGTACCATACATAGAAAATACAGTCTGCACAAGGAAAGAAGGGAGGAATAGAGTTGAAAGCACATGCTGCCTTGCGTAGTTTGAAGTGGAAATGGAACATAAATTTCATACTTGAAGTGCCTTAGGACGAGTCATAGGTGAATGTTGGGGGCCTGTTGGCCTTTGGTTATGGAAGAAAGTGAATATTAAGGGAGAAAAGGAAAAATGTGAACTGTGCGGAAGACACCGTGACTGATAATGGGTGGAAGTGAGGAAAAATGTAGAAAAGACGGAGCAAAGTAAGAGAAAGAAAGTCATTGGACGAGGAGATTGAGGATGACAGATCAACAAGTAAGAGGGATCGTGGACAACTCAGCAAGAGAAAGAAGATGTCAACCGATTCTTTGAAGCACCATGCGTGAAGGAAGGAAAGACAGGCTGGCGAAGCCCTGAAAACCCAGGTCAAGTTGAGCTAGGGTTTTAGACACCTATGGTTTTGGTATCTAGGGTTTTGACACTTAGGTTTTAACCTAAGGGTGTCCGAGAGATATTGTAATGTATAAATAAAGGTCTAAAGGATCTGGGGTGGGTTGGTGCTAGGTTGGTTGAGAGTTCATTGTTATTGTATGATTGAGTGAGTACTACTGTGTGAGAGAGAAGTGTTGAGTGTGAGATCCTTCTAGTATTGTGAGATCTTCAGCTGGGTGCGAAGATCAACCCTGTAGCTGGGTGCGCAGGTAGGGGAGAGAAAGAGAGATAAGAAGAGAATATATGCTAGCTAGGAGCACATATAAGAACTATATGCTTCCATATTAATATATCATAAAGCATGGTTCTGTGGACGTAGCCCTAGGGAGAGGGTGAACCACGTATATCTTGTGTTATGTGTGATTGATGTTGTTTTCTATGTCATTTGATATGATGATATTGTGTTAGATCTGAAATATAACTTGCATAGTAGGCTTAAGGAAGATAAAGGATAACTAGATGGTTGTGTGTTGTTTCTGTGAATCCACTTTGCATTCCTTTTGGTTGTAGACACCTATGTCCTGCAACCCCCTATAGCTACTTCGGGTGAGACTACATCTGCTTCGCAGGTGTTGCCGAAAGGGCCAGTAGTTAGGGCTTGTTGGTGCATTTTTGTAGCGTTGAACCCTGGGTATTCCTCTGTTCCAACAAGCGCCTTTGTAGAGGGATCACTTAGACAATGATATACCCTTTCCTCGACACTATGTCTTTTCAATGCCAAGCTTGCATTTTTCTTTATAGATTTGACCTCCTTTGGATTTTAAAATTTCATTTGCTAAGTCCTTTTGTAATATATGCATTCATTGCATAGGACTTGGGGTGATGGCCTCTTAGTGAGGGGGTAGAGCTCATGCTTCTATATTTTCTTGGTTTTTCATACTTTTATTTTTTTCTCATTTGTTTCTTTCTCTAGATTTTGAATTTGGGGATTTTGCTCTTTCTTTTTTGTAAAGCTACATCAATCTTAGGCTTTCTAGCCCCTTCTTCTCATGGGATTATGAGGCACAATACTTTTTGGGATAAATTTAACACTTGACCCAAAAGAAATGATGATATATAGAATATATATGGTAAATGTTAGGTATGGTAAGGGATATGGACACATTAGCCCCATTAAGTCTCCCCCAGAAGTACAACCCTTCCCAAGAGTGACAACTCTTGACTAGAAGATGATAATTACCACCAAGGTGAGACAAGGAAAAAATCATAACTTCAAAGAATCATGATCCATTATCCAAATCAACCCATTATCACCATTTTTATGCCCCAAGTATTAACATTATCATTCAATATAAATTGTCAAAATGATGTACCTGAGTATATGAATGCACCATATCATATGAGTGATGTGAGGTGAGCATGGATGGGAGGCATCTTTGGGCTATTATCTATGGAGATTCAAGAATAACATAACCATATATACTATCTGAAATGTGGATCATGGAAAAAAAAATATTTTCTAGTTACCCCTTTATGTGAGGGGGTAACATTTACTTCCAACATGGGGACATGTGCTCACCGTAGAGTGCATGAGAACCTCAACAATATCTGTTACTATGAGAACTGCACTCTGCATATAACTAAAACCTCCTGCTACATTCTAACATAATACCATCAATAAAAAAGAGTAGGGGGTTACAATCCCCTTAGTATATGGAAAGTAAAATAAATACAACATAATACACATAAAGTAATCATGAATAGATCAAAATTTCAAGTAAATTTAAGTTCACATGATAAATCAATAAACAAAATAAGTAATCAACTCAACATATTGCAAGAAACAAACAACATTCCCTAATCTAACATAAGCTAAGTATGATCAAATGAAGGGTTGGTTGGAGAGTAAGGAGTGAGAAGTTGTCCATCAATTGGTATAGATAAATTCTCTCCATCAGGGCTAGTCAAGTAAAATGATCTCTTCCCAGTCTTTCTCTCAATTCTATAAGGGGAATGACACAAATTACCAAACTTCTAATTAATAGTTGGATTTTCCTTTTCTTTGTCCCATAAGAGTACAATATAACCTTCTTCAAATTGTCTGGCTATATGATAAGATTAATTTTTGGTTTTATATTAATTTTTTCTTGTCAGATCAAAAGAATGTCTTCTAGGTTAATCCTTGTTCATGTTTTGATCAATCATTTCCTTCAACAACTGCTCCTCATGATTATTTTGATGATCAAAATCCAAAATATATTTTGATCAATCCATATCACTAGGACACCAACTACCATTGCTAGGTTGGTTATCCTTGCACAATTGCAAGTATTTGGTGAAAAGCGTGGCCAAGGGTTTTCCCTTCTATGTTTGTATACAATTCTTCATTCTTAGGTTTCACAACGACATTCTTGTGTGAGAAAACAACATCAATACTATATTTAAATGAAAAAGAAAGTATAACCAAGTCTTGAGAATAATTGATATTAGGAGAAGGAATGGTTGGTTCTTCATAAGTATCATAAGGTCTATGATAGTGATCCTCTCCATTTAATATTGCACATATCTCTAGTTCCTTAAATTCATATTCACTCAAATCATGTTCATTCATAGGAACATTAGGATCTTCTACTTGGTTTCTAACAACAAGTTGCCTATACATAGTGACATAGATTCCATCTCCAATCAGGATGGTTTCATAGGATAAATCCATTTGGCGACTACCACCCAATGTTGCATCCCACTTCCTAGACAATATCATTCCCCAAGCATCATGCACATCAATGACTACAACATCCATTACAATGGAAATGTCAGGACAATAAACTAATTAAACCATAAGATCCTTAATCAATCCATATACCTTGAGTTCTTTGAAATCAATCCCACATACATCCTTGTATGGCCTTGTGGTTTCTAACCCTAACTCATTCATGACCTTTAATGAAATCACATTCCTTGAATCCCAAAAGTCTAGTATACAATTATGACCGAGGATATTATTCACTACCAAAGTGATGAATAAAGGTGGGTGTGCTCCATTATATCTACTATAATCAACTATTTGTAACACAATAGGAGGGTCTTTAGGTTCTGGGATAGTAAAATTTCTCACTTTCTCCATTTGCAAAGGAATCTTGATCAATTCATCAAGAAGTAAAGGTACATTGATATTCGCTAAAACATTTGTCACATCAATATTCAATTCGATATCATCATTCTTATGAAATGTTTATGGAAGAGTAGGGTTAGTATTCAAAGGTAAAGGGTCATTAGTCAACTTACTAGGGGAAGGTTGGGGATCATTAGTTTTAAGAGCTATAGGTGTTTTGTTTTTTTTTATAATTTGCATAACTTTTTCCTTCCTAATCTTCTCTTTGGATTCCTCATCCAAAGACACCTAGATATCCTAGTAGCATCCCTAACTTTTTTCTTCATTTTCTCTAATTTCTCACTTGTAATAGTGTAGGTTTGTCCATGGAAAGCATAAATACAATCCATATCTTCAACAAGGTTCATACATTATTAATTATTAATACCTTCACTTCCTTCATAGACTTGATTTATAGGGAATTAAATTTCCCTATGACACTCACTGTAGGGAAAGAAACAATGGATGTCTTCTTGATTAACCATATCAGAAGGTGTAAGAGTATTAGGGACTCTTGGATCAGGAGGAGGTCTACTTCTATTCCATCTTGGGTTTTTCTTAGGTTGAAGATTGTTTTTGAATTGGGGTCTAGTGGGAACATTATGAGTTTGAATTCTTTCCCTTTCCAATATGGTCAACCTATCCATGATATTATCTTGGGAGTTCAACATTTCAATATTCGTGCAAGGTCTATCACTGGATCAAGAATAGGGTTGGGATTATTCATATTTCTTGGCTTAGTTTCATCCTTTTCCCTTGGTGCATGAAAAGGTTCTTCCTTGGATGTTAGCATGTTCTCTTTGATATTGTGGGCCCATTCCTTTTCAATTTCAAGGTTCTTATGGATTTTTTCTCTATTCATAAAACCAAATTTTTGTAACACCCTGTTTCCCCCAGTTTGTAAAAATAACTGGACTGGCCCAGAACTGTGGCAAACTCAGAAATGTGAATATGTGATGTGAATGGACCTTGTGGAAAAGGTCGATGAATGTGAATAACATTATGAATTGGTATTGCAGGACTGCTGAGAGGGGATGTGCTGAAAAAGAGACCACGATGGCTGCAGAAAGGCAGTGGAAGGCACCTGGAAATGTGGCGTTAACTTCCACCGAGAATCAATACCGTATTTGGACTCCACTGGCCCGGAGAACCAAAAGCGAATTGTTGACCCCGAATTAAATGTCTCGCAGGCTGGTAGGCAGATGGATCCTAAGGAGTTAATGAGGGATGGGGAGGTGAACCACCCATTCGTAGAGTTTTTTGGCCTGATCGAAACGAGGGAAATAGTGCCACACGCAACCTCGCAAGAGGATAAGGCATGGGGGAGAATCGATTGGGGAGGGGGACAACGTGAGGTGAAAAAGAGAACTCTGGCGATATGCAGAGTGGGTGATAGCAGAGAGGAAGGAGAGTAACCTTCGCTCCTAGTCACTGGAAAATAGAGAGGCAGTCTCACAGCATCATGGTATCAGCTCGGGGGTGGCTAGTGGTAAATCCACTGGGAGTCGCTGAGCCTACGGTTGGGTGGAAACGAGCACCCCTCTCAGCAGTTGCATAATCCCTGGTGTTATTTTCTGATAAGTGTTTTGCCTTTGGCATATTGAAATATATGTATGCTGACATTTATGATCATGAGCTGTGAAATTGTGAATGATTTCATTATAAGAATGGCTGCATGGTGTCTTGATCAGTATTAGTAGCTGTATATTTATATGGAAAGACTACGTGTGGCTTATGTCCTCTTAAAATTGTTATTTATATACATGCTGATCTAGTTTAGACTTCACGCCTGGTTCTCGGGAGAGAGATACCCTTAACTGCCTCAGATAGTACCCTGGGTAAACCTCCCCATAGAGATACCTTTCTTGAAAAAGCCATCAAGAACCTGGAAAAATGACGTGAAGGCGCAAGGCCTTAAGAAATCCCTGATAAGTATCGAATCGACGGATGAGATCCTGTCGGGAGATCTGTGGTCACTCACGAACGTCAGATAAGAAGACGAGCTGGAAAGATAAGTACCTTAACCTTGATAGGTGTTGATCGATGGATGAGATCGCGTCGGGGAATCTGTGGTCACTCATGATTGTTAGATTTGGTAGGAGAAAGTAGGATGTTAAATTCCTTACCACCTTGTCTTTCTGTGCCTTCATGGATAGCGACGAAATCGGGATCATAGATCCCCGAGGTCCATGAGAACATCTGGACCATTGATTTTTCCCCGTCCAGGAAGTTGGGGGAGAATGCACGAGTTAGGAACCTGTCCGAGCCGTCGGATCTCAACTGGAAAACCCGACAGTCGTTGGATCTGACAAGAGATATCTGAGGGTTAAACCCCCAGTGAATAAGGGCGAAAGCCCCGAAATGGACTTGGGTCGTCCAATTAAAGGAGGCCACGTGTCGTGAGATTTCCCATTTCGGGAAATAAGGAATCAGGAACTCAGGATTTCTGATGACGAGAGATCGAGATGTTCCATGGTGGAAACCCCGAAGCAGTCGTAGACTGACCGATCTTGGGAGGCTACGTGTCGAGAGATTACCCGTTTCGGAAAATCGAGGATCGAGTATTCGGGAGTTCCGTTGACAAGAGTTCGGGCTCTCGCCTTGACAAATCCCGATGGAAGAGAGAGTGTGGTCATGTGGGAAGAGGTCATATTGACCAAGGCATAACCCAAGGGGATAATCACCGATTTAGGCTTGTTCGACACTTCTACGTTTCGGCACTCGGGATACCAAAGGGCACGATCCCTCGTTCTCTCAAACCCCGAAATCCAAACTTATAAATATTGGGATGATTAGCATATGGTTAAGTATCGATGAACGGACGAGATTCTTTCGGAAGATCTCAGGGTCTATAACGACCATCAGATGTGAGGAAGAGATGTCAACTTTAAGCTGAGGCGCGAATGCACCTTAGGGTAAGTGGCGAGCAGATCTGAAAGGCCAAAGTCCACCTGCCCAGATCTACGGCTGAGGCTTCATTCCAGAGCCCCCTTGTTGTTCTGCCTTTATTGGTGAGGGGGGGGGTCTGGAATCAAATGCACAACTCTGGAATGGTCAAGATTTATTCTCCTTGATCAACGACATTCAGGTGAATTCTGAACCCCCCTTGCCATTCTGCCTTTAATGGGGGGGNGTGGCGTGTGAAGTGGGAACCATATCCTATCACGCCACCCACCGTGTCATGTTTACCCTCTTGCCACCTAGACTCCACTCACCCGCACGATAGGGCCGTTCCTAATGGCCATTTGCCAACCCTGTAGGGACTCGTCCCTATTGGCCAGTTACCAACCCTGCCGGGATTCAGAGGCTGCAGATTTGAACGATTCGACATCCCTGTAGCGTCGAGGCACGAAATAAAAAGAGGCACCATGAATTATTTGACCTATGATCATGACCCGTGATCACATTGGAATAGAGAGAGAAAGAGATAGCTTGTGCTAGGCCTCCGTAGGTAATTCAGAGGCTCTGATTATGCAGAAATCAACGAAAACCTGTGATTATGGTAGTGGGTGTGTGAAAAAGTGGTATCAGAGCATGGTGACAACACTCGGCCTGATTGGGATCATGAATGAGTTGCGCATAAGCTCTGTTTGAAGCACTCCTATGAGGAGTAACCCCCTAACTTAACTCTCTTATCCAGGATCAAAACTTGGAAACGAGAACCCGACTGTGTATGCATGTGAAAGAGTTATGAATTTATGCACAGGTTATAAAATGTATCTAATTCTTGACTAATAACCAACGTTTGTCTTTTCACCTAAGCGGACGATTAGTCGTGGGAATTTACAGATGCAGAGTATGGTGACTCACCAAGAGGTGGGAGAAGGCTCCCACAATAGAGACGAAGAGTCTGACGAAAGAAGAGCAATAGGAACCCCTCCAGATCTAGATGAGACTGTGAGGAGTCTCATGGTTGAATTGCAAAGCTGCAAGGCCGACAATGAAAGGATGATGAAAGAACAAGAGAAGCAAACTGAAATTAATGCAGTTTTACTGCAAAGCTTATCTGACCTACGGCGACAAATGCAACATGAACTCGAGATGAAGAAACCTGGTTGTATCAGTGGCCATACTGAGAGGAGCACCTCAAGGAAGGTCCACCCCAAAGGTAAAGGACCAGTGCCAGACGATTCCTTTGAGAAGGAAGCTGGCGATTCAGAAGGCTCTTCCAGCAGCAGGACCAGTTCCTATTCTCGAAGAAAACAAAAGAAGAAAAAGACTTCCAAGGGTCATAAATTTGAGGAATTCAGAAAGGCCAACCTCCCTCCTTTGACGGTGAGATAAAGAAGGGAGAGGAAGCCGAGGCCTGGCTACTTGGACTGAAGAAATATTTCAGAGTCCATGATTTTTCAGAGAATTTGAAGGCCCGAGTGGCCACTTTCAATCTGAATGAAAAAGCTTCCATATGGTGGGAAGATCTTAAGAATATGAAAGGGGTCCGCGAGGAGGACCTGTCCTGGAAACAGTTTGAGAAGTACTTCTGGAATAAGTATTTGTCGGAAAAATATTTCGACGAGAAGGCTAAAGAGTTTTATGAACTCAAATTGGGGCAACTCACTATAGAGGAATATGTCAGCAAATTCCTCGACTTATTGAGATATGTACCCTACATCAAAGCAGAGAAGGCGAAGGTGCAATGCTTCATCAGTGGGCTACCCAAGGGATACCAGAACCGAATTGAATTTGACGAGCCAAAGACCTTAGAAGACACTATTCGAAAGGCAACATATTGTCATGAACAATATGGACATCGGGCAGAGTCTCGTGGAGACTGGAAACAGAAGAGTGGTTTGAGATTTCATAAAAAGGGGATCAAATCCTCAGGATTTAAGAACTACAAGAAGAACCCCAGAATGAACTTTCCAGCCCGGAGTGTACTCCAGCAGAACTTTCCCTCATCGGATGGAAATAAAACTTCTGGACCTATACCAGTGAAGACTGATAATCCAAAGAGAGAACCTCTGAAATGCTAGGGTTGTGGAGAAGAGCATCTCCTGAGAGACTGTCCACACCGAAAATAGAACAATCGGAAATTTTATAACATTCAGGAAGCTACCACAGTCAATGATGTGGCAGGGAATGTGCCGCAGATTTATGCAGCCTTGGATAATAACCAAGCTGACCACCAAGCTTCAGTGGTGGAAATAGAAGGTATGATTTTCAACCATCTGGTGTCTGTTTTGATTGACCCTGGTTCAAATTTGAGTTATATAGCCCCTAGAGCTGTTGATAAGTGTAAGCTACAGCCATGAAAACAAACCAAGCCATGGTTGGTACAGTTAGCCACTGGCACCAAAAGAAGGGTAGCAGAGGTAATCCATCCTGCCAATTAATGTTGGGTGAATTCCCCACCCAATCAACCCTTAACATATTACCCCTGGGATCATATGATCTGTTGATTGGTATGGATTGGATGGCCGCCCATAAAGCCAGACTGGACTATTACCATAAAACCGTAGAATGTGTGAGCATAGAAGGAAAAAGGACAACCCTCCAAGGGATCCAAAAACTGATCTCAGTGAGGAAAATATCAGCCCTGCAAATGAGAAAGTATTGCCGAAAAGGGTGTCCCCTATATGCAATACAGGTGTTGAAAAAAATCAAGGATGATAAACCAAGCCCTGATGATCACCCTATCCTGAGAGAATATAGAGATGTGTTTCCGGAAGAAGTACCGGGTCTACCTCCGAGAAGAGACATTGACTTATCGATAGAGCTCGCACCAGGAGTGGTGCCGGTGTCTAGGATGCCCTACCGGATGAGCACACCTGAGTTAGTGGAACTCAAATTGCAATTGAAAGAAATGATGGATAAGGGCTATATTCAACCCAGCGTGTCCCCATGGGGAGCACCAATCTTGTTTGTGAAAAATAAGGATGGCACCCTTAGACTGTGCATAGATTATAGACAACTCAATAAAGTAACCATAAAGAACAAGTACCCCTTGCCCAGGATCGATGATCTATTCGATCATTTGGGAGGTGCGTCTATTTTCTCAAAGATTGACTTGAGGTTGGGATACCATCAAGTCCGAATCAAGGGTGAAGACATCCATAAAACCACTTTCCGGACATGGTATGGTCACTATGAGTTTGTGGTAGTGTCATTTGGGTTAACCAATGCCCCTGCCACTTTCATGTGCTTAATGAACAATGTACTCAGTAAATTTTTAGATAAATTTATACTAGTTTTTATTGATGACATATTAATCTACTTTAAGAATAGAGAGGAACATGAAGATCATATTAGACTTGTGCTCAAAGTGCTAAGAGAGCATCAACTCTATGCTAAATTCAACAAATGTGACTTCTTTCAGAAGCAAATACATTACTTGGGACATGTTCTGTTCGAGGACGGGGTAGCAGTAGATCTTGACAAGATCATGTCTATTATGGAATGGCCTACCCCAAAGGATGTCTCAGACATCAGATCCTTTATGGGATTAGAGGGATACTATAGGAGATTTATAAAAGGATTCTCCATGATTGGTTGTCCAATCATTTCCCTCCAGAAGAAGGGGACAAAATTCCTGTGGACACAAAAATGTGAAGAAAGATTCCAAACCCTGAAACATCTACTGACCCATGCACCCGTGTTGAAAATCGCTGACCTAGAAGCTGACTTCCTTGTGTTCACAAATGCCTGTAAGGAAGGGCTCGGAGGAGTCCTTATGGAAAAAGGAAGTGTGATCTGCTATGAATCCCGAAAATTGAACGAACATGAAGTCAACTATGTGACTCATGATCTAGAACTGGCTGCCATAGTGCATGCCTTGAAAATGTGGAGGCATTACCTCTTGGGAAGAAAATTTGTACTTATGACAGATCACTGTGGATTGCGGTATTTTTTTGACCAACCAAAGCTCAATGTTAGACAAGCTAGATGGATGGACCTCCTTAGAAAATTTGATTTTGAAATCAAACACATTAAAGGGAAAGAAAATAGGGTGGTCGATGCCCTTAACAGAAGCATGAAAACAATTCACCTAGCAACGGTGAGTACCTGCGAGATAGATGTCAAGAACAAAGTCAGAAATTCATAGGAGACAGGTCCCTTCGTTCAGACTGTGACCCTATACCTACAACAAGAACCCGCTGGAGTAAAATATGAAGGCTACTAGATGAACAAAGGAGGTATGCTCACTTACAGAGATAGACTGTACATTCCAAATTGTGACGACTTGAAGAGGTTCATTATGGATGAACTACATAAAAGACCATATAATGGTCACCTAGGATACCAGAAAATGATCACTGCCACCTAGAAACAATTTTATTGGCTTGGATTGAAGAAAGACATAGTCAAATATTTGGCCCAATGCATAGAGTGCCAACAGGTTAAAGTAGAACATCGACACCCAATAGGACTATTACACCCTTACCCATCCCATAATGGAAATGGGAAACCATCTCCATGGATTTTATCACTGGATTGCCAACTTCAACCAAACAGAATGACGCCATTATGGTAGTGGTGGATAAACTGAGCAAGTCTTCTCATTTCATCCCCGTCAAATCAACCTGCAAGGCGATAGATATCGCCCAAGTATTCATGAAAGAGGTGTTCAGACTGCACGGTATGCCAAAAGAGATAGTGTCTGAGAGAGACACCAAATTTACTTCCAATTTTTGGAAATCACTGATGGCTGGTTTAGAGACCAAATTGTTGTTTAGCACCGCCTATCACCCTCAAACCGACGGACAAATAGAAAGAGTGAATCAAATATTAGAGGATATGTTAAGGATGCATGTAATGCATCAACCCAGGAAGTGGGAAGACTACCTTCCATTGGTAGAATTTTCCTACAACAACGACTACCAATCATCTTTAAAGATGAGTCCCTTTGAGATCCTCTATGGTAGGATGTGTAATACTCTAGTCAGCTGGAGTAATCCTGTAAATAGGATTTATTTTGGACCTGACATGTTTAAAGAAATGGAACAACAAGTGACTCAGATAAAACAAAATCTGAAAGTCGCTCAGAACCGATAGAAAAGTTATGCCGACCAAAAGAGAACTCCAAGAGAGTTCAAAATGGGAGATCATGTATATCTCAGAATTAAGCCCAGAAGGAGTTCCCTGAAAATGGGAGCTTGTGCCAAGTTGGCACCTCGGTATTGTGGACCCTTTGAGGTTCTAGATAGAGTGGGACCTATAGCCTATCAACTAGCACTTCCTCCCACAGTAAAAGCACATAATATTTTCCATGTTTCATTATTGAAGAAATATGTACATGATGCTAATCATATAATTGACTGGTCTGTGATCCAAGTGGAACTGGAGGGAGTATTTCTACAAGAACCCCAATGCATATTGGACTGAAAGGAAACCCCACTCCAGAACCAAACCATTGCACAGGTAAAGGTGCAGTGGAGACATTTTGGCCCAGATGAGGCTACATGGGAAATGGAGGATGCCATGAGACAAGCATATCCGATTTTGTTTACTTTTGTATATACAATTCATGCTAAAAGATAAGAACATCAAGGACTATGTTCCTTTGAGGGGGAGGGAATTGTAACACCCTGTTTCCCCCAGTTTGTAAAAATAACTAGACTGGCCCAGAACTGTGGCAAACTCAGAAATGTGAATATGTGATGTGAATGGACCTTGTGGAAAAGGTCGATGAATGTGAATAACATTATGAATTGGTATTGCAGGACTACTGAGAGGGGATGTGCTGAAAAAGAGACCATGATGGTTGCAGAAAGGCGGTGGAAGGCACCTGGAAAGGTGGCGTTAACTTCCACCGAGAATCAATACCGTATTTGCACTCCACTAGCCCGGAGAATCAAAAGCGGCTCGATGACCCCGAATTAAATGTCTCGCAGGCTGGTAGGTAGATGGCTTCTTAGGAGTTAATTAGGGATGGGGAGGTGAACCGCCCATCTGTAGAGCCATCAGGCCTGACTGACACGAGGGAAATCGCACCACACGTAACCTCGCAAGAGGATAAGGCATGGGGGAGAAGCGATTGGGGAGGGGGATGATGCGAGGTGAAAAAGAGAAATCTGGCGATATGCAGAGTGGGTGATAACAGAGAGGAAGGAGAGTAACCTTCGCTCCTGGTCACTGGAAAACAGAGAGGCAGTCTCACAACATCGTGGTCTCAGCTCGGGGGTGGCTAGTGGTAAATCCATTGGGAGTCACTGAGCCTACGGTTGGGTGGAAATGAGCACCCCTCTCAGCAGTTGCATAACCCATGGTGTTATTTTCTGATAAGTGTTTTGCCTTTGGCATCTTGAAATATATGTATGCTGACATTTATGATCATGAGCTGTGAAATTGTGAATGATTTCATTATAAGAATGTCTGCATGGTGTCTTGATCAGTATTGGTAGCTGTATGTTTATATGGAAAGACTATGTGTGGCTTATGTCCTCTTAAAATTGTTATTTATATACATGCTGATCTAATTTAGACTTCATGCCTGGTTCTCGGGAGAGAGATACCCTTAACTGCCTCAGATAGTACCCTGGGTAAACCTCCCCATAGAGATACCTTTCTTGAAAAAGCCATCAAGAACCTGGAAAAAGGACGTGAAGGCGCAAGGCCTTAAGAAATCCCTGATAAGTATCGAATATACAGACGAGATCACGTCGGGAGATCTATGGTCACTCACGACCGCCAGATAAGAAGAAGCTGGAAAGATAAGTACCTTAACCTTTATAGGTGTTTATTGATGGACGAGATCCTGTCGGGAAATCTGTGGTCACTCATGATCGTTAGATTTGGTAGGAGAAAGTATTATGTTAAATGCCTTACCACCTTGTCTTTCTGTACCTTCGTGGATAGCGACGAAATCGGGATTGTAGATCCCCGAGGTCCATGAGAACATTTGGACCGTTGTTTTTTCCCCATCCAGGAAGTCGGGGGAGAATGCACAAGTTAGGAACCTGTCCGAGCCGTCGGATCTTGGCTGGAAAACCCGACAGCCGTTGGATCTGTCAGGAGATACCCGAGGGTTAAACCCCCAATGAATAAGGGCGAAAGCCCCGAAATGGACTTGGGTCGTCCGATTAAAGGAGGCCACATGTCGTGAGATTTCCCATTTCGGGAAATAGGGAATCGGGAACTCGGGAGTTCTGATGATGAGAGATTGGGATGTTCCATGGTGGAAACCCCGAAGCAGTCGTAGACCGACCAATCTCGGGAGGCTACGTGTTGAGAGATTACCTGTTTCGGGAAATCGGGGATCGGAGATTCAGGAGTTCCGTTGACAAGAGGTAGGGCTCTTGCCTTGACAAATCCCGACGGAAGAGAGAGTGTGGTCATGTGGGAAGAGGTCATATTGACCAAGGCATAACCCAAGGGGCTAATCACCAATTTAGTCTTGTTCGACACTTCGGTGTTTCGACACTCGGGATACCGAAGGGCACGTTCCCTCGTGCTCTCAAACCCCAAAATCTAGACTTATAAATATTGGGATGATTAGCATATGGTTGAGTCCCGGTGAACGGATGAGATTCTTTTGGAAGATCTCAGGGTCTATAACGACCGTCATATGTGAGGAAGAGATGTCAACTTTAAGATGGGGCATGAATGCTCCTTAGGGTAAGTGGCGAGCAGATCTGAATGACCAAAGTCCAGCCACCCAGATCTATGGCTGAGGCTTCATTCTAGAGCTCCCTTGCTATTCTTCCTTTAACGGTGCGGGGGGGGGGGTCCGGAATCGAACGCGCAACTCTGGAACGATCAGGATTTATTCGCCTTGATCAACGACATTCAGGCGAATTCCGAACCCCCCTTGCCATTCTGCCTTTAATGGGGGGGGGTCCGGAATGGTGTGGCGTGTGAAGTGGGACCCGTCTCCTATCACGCTACCCAACGTGTCGTGTTTCCCCTCTCGCCACCTGTACTTCGCTCACCCACACGACAGGGTCATTCCTAATGGCCATTTTCCAACCCTGTAGGGACTCATCCCTATTGGCCAATTACCAGCCCTGCCGGGGTTTGGTGGTTTTAGAGTCGAACGATTCGACATCCCTGTAGCGTCGAGGCGCAAAATACAAAGAGGCACCACAAATTATTTGACCTATGATCATGACCTGCGATCACATGGGAACAGAGAGAGAAAGAGCTAGCTTGCGCTAGGCCTTCGTAGGTAATTCAGAGGCTCTGATTCTGCAAAAATCAACAAAAACCGATGATTATGGTAGTGGGTGTGTGATAATTTCCCATCAAAATGATTATTATATTGCCAAATAGTGGAACCATCACTTGGCCCATCAAAGATTTGTTTTCCAAGATCATCAAACCTTTGGTCAAATTATTTGATTGAATCATTGTCTTCCATCTTGACCTCATTGAATTGGGTTAACAAAATCCTAACATATTTTGTTATAAAAGGATCATGGAAGGTTTACCAAGACTTAATATTTTTCTCAGGGAGACAGTCATACCATATCCTTTCCTCCCGTAATAAAGATATAGAGAAAATTTTCATAGCTAGATCTTCAACTTATGGAATATGTATTAATATTTGTATAGAAGGAAGACAAGTGATGTTCGATGATAATATCATTGTTTCCGAAAAACTTGGGTAACCATTTATCAAAATTTTCAGGCATATTGTGAGGATACCCTTGAATCCCATACATCTCCAATGCCTTGTAGGCATGGGTAACCCATGGTTGTAAATCCATTAGAGGAGTGGGAAAGGGAATTCTTATAGTAGGATAAGTGGGATGAACTCTTCTTCTCTTATAATCCTTAAGAGGGTTATTGTATCTTTGAAAATTTCTTTGGTTGACTTCCAACCCTTAGGTTCTCTTGTTGTGGAGTCTCTATATGATCACACTAGGTTATGCTTCAATCCATACCCATCAAAAGAATTTTCAAGCATAAAATTTTGACTCCAAGGAGAATGAATCAAATTCTCCCTGAGAATGGCACCAAATGTTACCACACAATCTAGCACCAAGTGCAAAGTCTTCACAAGGCACTAAGACAAGTGGAACATGGAAGATGTCACCATTGTCACCTAGGAAACAAATTCCCTCTTTTATTGAAGGAATTATATCAAACACAAGGGAGGCTTCCCTAGTAGCCTCAAATAATCCCTAGGCAAGACACAATCAAGTCTAGCCCCCCTTGGGATGACTCGTAACACTACTAACAAAATAAGGTGAAGGAAACATAACCGGATAAGACAATTTCCAGATTTAAATTTAAAGGGATTCAAGCCTAAAGAAGAGTCTTTTAAGGTCAAGAATGAATTTATCAAGATCTCCAAACACTAGAGAATAAGAAAATGTCTAAGGACGAGGTGAACAATGGAAGAGATGTATGAAATATCAATAATAAGACAATTATAACAACAATAACTAAAATATTACAACAACAAAAATAAATGATCTCTATTTGTATATAGATTATTCCAATAGTAGAATTCACAACTTTCAAAAGTAAAAAGATGTATTTTTCAACAATAGTGAATATATAACAACAATAAACTAGTCAATTTTCACCATAGTAATTTTATAATAGTAGTAAGATAATCAAATTTTAGCAGTAAAAAAATTACCCATTGAGCATAAAATGATCCAATAAAATATAAGGGTAAATCATAGGTTAAATTAGGGTTTAATTTCCCAACAAAATAAAAAAAAATCAACAATAAAAATCATCCCTAAAACCCTAGAAGTTTTTCTTTAGATGGTTTTAATATCATTCTAGAATTTTTTTTAGGGTTTTAGTGATGATTTTAGGGAAATAATGTGAGTAAAAAACCCTGAACATCTAGTTTTCTATGCCTGAAAGTGAAAATTGCAGCAAATTAAAAACCCTAACTCTAACCCTAAGTAGTGAAATTCATAAAATTTGATTGACTATTGTGAAGAATTGATTAGTACCTACTTCTTCGGGTATATGGGGTAAAAAATAATCCCTTTTTTGGAGAATAAAGTGGATAAATTTAGGGTAAAACTCAGATCTAGTCCACTACTATCCCTAAGCAATACTCTAAATTATTTGCGGGATGAAAGAAGGGAAGATTACTCCACTAGTAAAAATTCCAAGAGTTTAGACAAATAGGTTTTTTTTTTAAATGATTAAAATATGATGAAGAATCACCACTTGAGAAAAACATCAATCTAGCAATGCATAAATAAATAAAACATAATATTAAAAGAGTAAACTTACTCAAAATATCTTCTATCCATCAAAACCCTAGTTTCCATGCCATCTAAGTAGTAGAAGATCCACAAACATTAGGTCCTAAAGAAATAATCCTAGCTAACCATCCATAGCATTATTCATGAAAGAGACAAGTAGAAGTAGGGAAGTACTAGTAAATATCCACAAGTAATCATGATTTGAAAGTGAGAAGTGCTTATCTTATTTATATGAGAGATATAGCACCCTTCTCACACAATACAAGCCCTAAAAACATAAAATAATGCCTTTATCTCTCATAAACCCTAGAGATAAGGAAAAAATACATAAATGAGCCATGATACAAATTGTATAGGTCTTTAAGACTCCCAACGATGCCTCTAATATGGATTAAACTAGATCAACAATCAAACTGTCCCTCTCAAAAGTGCTCCAAGTCTCACATGTATGGCATGTGTGGCCTCAATGAGGGGGATGGTTCACTCAGAAGTGGAAGAAATGCTCCAAAAGGTGAAATGTTGTGATGGAAGGATGAAGAATTACATATCAAGAGGGTGTCTCAATCCTCCAAAATGAGTGTCATCATCAAAAGGTGCCAAATCATCCTCAAGGAATCCCAACATCTCATCAAAGTGTCCCATCATCACCAAGGTGCAACGTCCATCCTCCAAGTGCAACTTGTCTTCATGAAAGGGTAGTGTCCTATTTCAAAAGGGTTCCATCATGCATGAAGAGGTGCCACATAATCACTCCAAGCTCATTTTCCTCGCTCAAAATGGTGGGTATGTACTCCATAGATGTGGGGTAATATCCCCTCCATCATCCTCCAAAGGATCCAGGTGTCATAAACCATGTGAAATCATCATAAAGGAGGGGGGATCATGTGGTCCAAGAGGCATAATGAATACCAAAGTCCAAGTACACAACCAAAAAACAACATATAAAATGATTCACGTTAATACAAAATACATTGGATAGATCTCACAAAATATCCTCTTCAAACTTCACACTAGCTTACAAAAGTATGCAATTTTCCAAGTCTAGATATGGGAGGGTCATTATTAACCCCTATTACGTGTGCCAAATCCCATACCAAGAGGTATGTCCCAATGCAACCCATCAAGGGGTATGTGCAGTGATAATGATATGGATTGGGGTTTACTTCATGGGGTGGATGTCATTGACATGCAAGGCCATGTATAATATTCATCCCCATGAGTGCCTTTGTAGAGGGAGAATTTAGGCAATAAGATACCCTTTCCTCGACACTATGTCTTTCCAAACCTTGACTTGTCAAAGTTTTGTTTTATACATGTTGCCTCACATAAGAGATTGATGATATATCTAAGGTTTTCAACCATACTTTTGGTTCCTTCATGAAATATTAAAATGTCATAAATGAAGAGTAAATAGGTGATATTGCAAGAAGAAACCACATTTATACCTTTGATTCTAGTTTTTGTGGCCTCTTTAAGAGATCTATTGAATCCTTCTACAACAATGATAAATAATAGGGGGGAGATATGATATCCTTGTATAATCCCTCCTTTATACTTAAATAATGGAGAGGAAACACCCTTGATTATAATTTAAAAAGATATCAAGCTAATGCAACTCATTACCCAAGTAACAAAGCCATGACATAAGCCGAGATGAATAAGGATGAGCCTAATGAAAATCCAACTCACCCAATGAAATTCTTTGGAGAGGTCCACCTTCAATGATAGGTATTTTAGGTTCTTGGTCTTGATTGAGTGGAGACTCTTATATGCTACCCTATAAACCAAATCCTTCATTTTTATTCGAGGAGTCTATAAGTTCTCTAACTTCTCTTAAGATCCTATCATATTTCTTCTTTTTCTCAAGAGACCAATTAATTGCAATCTTCTTTACCCTTTTTAGGTTTTGATGAAATTGAATGGGGGTTGATTCATCAAGAGAAGTTTCAAAGGGATTCCATGCATATTTTATTTTATTCAGTAAATGTTCATCCATTGACCATTCAAGATTTAGTTTAAAGCTGAGAGGTTTCTCATGTACTGAATCCACCTCCAAGAGCATAGGATTGTGGTATGAGTCTCCTCTTAAGGAAACCCATTGGTGTAATATTACAACTTCATATATAAAATCTTCCAAAATTGAAAATAAATCTAACATTTTTTCTATTCAAGCTTCCCCTATCCTCTTGTTCCTCCTGGTTGGGGTTAATTTGTCAACCTCTATGTCTAGGAGTCTTGCTAATTCAAATTTATTTATGAAGAAAATTGAGAGGTTATCCACCTGAGTCATTGGTCCCTAGACCTTGAAATATACAAGTGATAAATTTAGGTCTCCACAAAGTATCAGTAGACCTTTCCTATTCCAATACCTATTGAAGAAATATTCCCAGTATTATAGCTTGTCATAATAAGGCCCATATATGTTTATAAAGGTGATTTGTTTCCCAGGCCCAAGGAGAAAATTGTAGTTCCCATACATAATATAAAATCCCAGGAATTAGTCATGGAGAATGATCATTTTTTCTCTCTTGTTATATCACCTCTAGATATTCCTAAAGCATCAATAAAGAAAAAATTTCAACCCCTTAAAATTCTTGACAAGTCATTAATAGTCTTTTCCCTATTTGTCACAATCTCTTGCAAGAAAATTGTTGATGGATTTTGAAATTCAATTAATCTATTAAGGGCCATTTTGTTTTAGGCATTGGCCACTCTTCTATAGTTTAGGGTTTTAAAAGTCATTTGGGAACATCCTTGCGGGAATTTTCTCTAAGGGCCCAAATTTAGGACAATAGTCTTCCACTTTTGAATTCAGAGATAGCTTGCTTCTGTTCCATGGATATGAGGGATTTTTGACCTCTCTAGGAGGGTATCAAGTCAATTGTTTCTAGGGTCCCCAACCATCTTACTATTCCTCCCAATAAAATAGAATTTTCTATAGTTCTAGACCTGAGATTATATTTAATAGTCTTGGAGGATTGAGTGTCACTATGGGTATCCTTTTCAGGTGATAGACCAGGATAATTCTTAGAGATTTCAGGTGCGCGAAGTTGTGGCCCTCCCAAACCATACAAGGGAATGAGGGTAGGAGTCTTGGACCCTTTAATTCCTAATAAATTGGGAGGAATTCACTAGACTATTCAGAATTCAATTCCTCTAACCCAACCTCTCGAGACCCAAAACACAAATTTTCATTCTTAAAGATGTCAGAAAAAAGAGGAGAGATTTTCTTGAGAGTCAATCTTGAAGTCATATATATACTCTAGTGTGTTCTCCAAGCTCTAATCATTTTCCTTTGGTGGCAATTTATGTGGGGGTTTTTCTTTGGTGGGATTTTAGGGAAAACCTCTAGAGGATCCTTGCTCCATGGACACTTAGGGATGATCCTTCACTTGTGAGGCTCCTTTTGAATAAATACCTTAAATTTATTGGGAATAGGGAATTCCTTTTCCAAATTCCCGTAGACATGACATATTCCAAATTTGAATGGGATCCTCTCATATTTCAAGGGTTTATAAAATATGGCCAACCCTTTTCTAATGATGGTGGATTCAACTAGACCTTTTTTGAGGCCTGGTTCGACATGCAATATGACCATTCCCATATTCCTTGTATCTCTGCAAGAATTATCATCTTCATAGAACAAACCCAAATAATTACCAATTTAGACGAAGACTTCATCTTACCATAGAGTCAAGGTTTACCTAGTATCCTAACCCAGAATGGATAGTAATCCATATGGGTTGAGTTGGCATTGAATTCCAAGTGCCACTTCTTAAGAAAAAGATATTGTGAACCCCATTTCCATCTTGAGAAAAGAATTTTATCATCATATTCATTTGACCTAGGATCTATATCATCCAACATTTGACCAATACCATGCAATGTGGGGAGTAACCTAACACTATAGTGAAAGTTTCTTTCATCTAGACTTTTAGGGACTCTCCATTCATACATTTTCCCATGAAGAAACCCATAATGATTGAGTATCCGAGCTCCATAACTTCATTTAGTTTATCATTATCTCCAAAGTGTGGGTTTAACACCTCAAACTTTTGTTTAATGCACTTGCACCTCTTCTTGTCTTTCCCCAAACCTCCTGATCCCAAACCCTCCTAGTCGGATTCCAAGGGTTTAGTAATGGGAATTCTGCTCATTAAATCACCTATGAACATACCTCCTATGAAACTTGTTTCGACATGTCTTCCTATATAATCCTTCTTGCAAAGAAACAAAGAGTGAGAGGATATTGGAAGTATATATAAAGGAGTTCCATTTGAGGGACTTAATTATTGAGGTAGAATCTCAAGTGACAAGAATGAATTCTTATCAATGTCTGTACTTATGGAATAAATCCCCAAACTTTCAAATCTTGCACCATGTACCTTCCAATATCACTCAACAAGTCAACATAATGGCCTAACAAATTATCTAATGGCATGGTGCATGGTATTGATGAGTTGTAAATACGGTCACTATATTGTTCTCTCACTAGCTCCCCTATTATTTCTATGGCTTCTTCCTCCAACGGATTTACTCTAGTTCTGATGCTTTTGAGTGGAAGGGTTTATATTTGATCTTGAGATCCATTGGATTAGACCAAATTTGCTATCCATCTAGTGTATCTTTAGATAAATTCACAATTTCGTCCACCATTCCACCTAAAAATCCTAGACCTACACAAACCCTAAACCCTCACCTCTAAACCCATTAATTTATGTCATCTAGTGGCCTCCTCTATTCACATTGGGAAAAGGAATTATTTTATTCTACACCACCACTATTTTCCTCCCTATGTTCGATTTTTTATTTTTTATTTAGTCTTTCACAACTTTCACTCCTAAAGCACCATCCTTCAGAAGCACAACCAACCATTATCTTCCCAACAACATCCTTTTGAAACACAACTAACCATTAACTCTACAACATGACTGGTTCATGTTCCTCCTGTTGGGTTGTGGATCCTGATTACCTTCCTAATTCATATGTAGGTGAAAGAAAATGTATGATACACAATTCATTCCCCCCTAGGGCTTGAGGGGACCGATTTTGTTTTTTAATGCAATTCAAATATTTTAATTTCATAGTCAATCTGAGCCGTTCATTATAAGGTTGCAGATATGATGACATAAGTTATGTTATTTTTTATTTTTTTCCCCTAGAATGCAACCCTCTTTCATATATGAGGGAATTGTATTGCGGTGGTAGAAGAATGCGAATATTGTATTCCGAGAGAGGATATTATGATAAAAAAGAAGAGGAAGTTACAACATATGTGTTGTAGGTTGTATCCCTTCATTTGTTGGATAATAATAAAGGAAGGACTTGGAAATTTCTCTAGTGGATGTAGCCCACATTGGATGAACCACGTATATATGTATCTCTATTGTATTGTGTATCTTCTATGTTTTAATTCCGCATTTGTTTTATTTTATTTCTCTACGATCTTGTTTTTCTGACACCTCCTACCATTGCAAACAATAAATCACCCCTCCACCACTTGGTTTGTAATTTATAAACATGCAATTATCAAATTAATTAGATGTATATTTTATTTATGATAGAAATATATCATTCTTTTACATAAATATATCTTATATCTTATATTTAATGTTTTTTTAGATATTTAAGTCAAATTTATATTAATTTAATTATTATTATTATTATTATTATTTTTTAATATTAAAAATGAATTGCATTATTTTGATTGTAATTTATGTTAGTGACACTCATATATGTTTAATACAAAGTAGAATATATATATATATATATATGGATCATTTTTACATTAAAAATGGACTGCATTTTTTTTTCGTTGTAATTTATGTAAGTGACGCAAACACTTGTTTAAGTGACTTGACTTGATCTTAAATATAGAATGTTTATATCGTGAGACCCTATGAGAATGAGCCTCATATTGTTACGAGGAAAATCTCTCTATGGCATGGGGTAAACCACAACAGATGGAAATGTCTCTATTTCATGCTTGAGTGTTGGGTTGTTGCACATATTGATGATGATGTCATGTTTGAGGTGACTTGATGCTTTCTTAGTCCGACCTAACATTGAAGGTGATGATTTGGAACTTGATGGACAAGGGGATGTGACCTTTGGATGAGGGGATGTGGCCCTCGATGATGCTTTGCACCTTTTAAGAGAGATGTGTCCTTTGTAGGCTCTTTCACCCCTAGAGGAGATGATGTCACCTTTATCTTTACCTCCACTCTCTCATGTGTTGAGTTTTGAGGGGAAATTTTGATGTATTTGTATATTATATTTATGTTGGAGGCTATTTTTTGTGTCAGCCTAGACCTATCCACTTTTTATCATGGATATTATGATTTTTAGGGTATTTTAGAGAGGTAAAGTGATAGGTTTTCCTCATATACAAAGGCTAGAACTTCCTCACTTGTATATTATAACTCACTTGTGGAGAAACACTTCTATACTTTTCTTTACTTATTTTTCATCATGGAGTACTTATGTGCACCTATTGAAGAGTGATCGTGTGGATGTTTCTTCATATTTTTATGAATGATTACATGTTAGGGTTTTCTTTCAAGATCAACAACTTATCTAGTAAGTGGTATTTCCAAGTATTTGATGGTTTATTCTTGATGTTTTAAGTAAATGCTTTATCAAATTGGTGATAATTTTTATGTTGTGTTTTTCTCCTTGGATAATTGTTGAGCTCCCTTCCATTGTTTTCATTCATATTAAACTCTTTGAAGCATATAAGGTTAATTTTAGGGCTTGTGAGTGTACTCCCCTAGACTTACCCTTATTGGTAAAATTCTAGAGCTTGTGATTGGAATCCTCTAGGGTTTTGACCTAATATCAACCTTTATCTCTTGTTATAAGCCTTGAAAGACATAGGATGACATTTAGGGCTTGAGAGTGTACTCCTTAATGTTTTTCCTAAAATATTTAGACCTAAGGCTTGTGAGTGTACTCCCCTAGGGATTTATTTCTAAGTTTTCTCTTACTCTTATTATCCATATAAGTTGTATTTGTTGACTTCATATTCCCAAGGAATTAAGACGAAACTATTCTTTCTCTGATTGCAAGTAATTTTATAACCATAACTCTCTCTCTCTCTCTCTCTCTCTCTCTCTCTCCTTGACTTCTTGTGTTAGATTTAGATCTAGTTGCATTGCATATATTAGTCATATATAGATTAACACATAGGGTTTTAGTTCATTATTTTCTTAGGAACATCCTAGATATCATTTATTGCATCATCATTTGTAGTTTTCAACCATTAGGGATTATTATCTTGCATTGATTTAAAGTAGTTTCATATTATTTCATTTTAGCTATCATTGACTATTGTTTTTCTAGTCATTTAGCTTACATTAGGTATCTCTTTTATTGCATCTTTACTAGTTTAGGACTATTTTATTTATGCTATCATAAACTTGTTATATGGTAAATTGAATCATCTCTTTGTTCAAGTTTTATTACAACAATTTCTTTTTCTTTGATAGCTAGTGTTTCGAGGCATTTACTTTACTTTTTTGACTTGATAGTTATCATTGATTTTCTTAGGAACACCCTGCACAAACAAACACATTTAATTTTCCTTATCAGTCATGGCTATTCTGTCAGATCTTACAGAGTCTGTAATTTCATTTACATGAAGGACAATTCTTCTACGACTCAAATATGACTCTCTAACTATTAGTAAAAATATTTTTCTTGCACATGGCTTGGTTTCATATCGTCGACTGGGTATCGATTAATATCAGTGAGAAAGTAATATCATCATATAAAAACCAACTTATATTACAATGGTGGAGCGGATTGCCTACCTTCGAAGAAGACACATGTTTAACCCTCTCCTTTTTGTTTTAACTCATAATTTACATTTGACACAATGAGATAATCGACAAAAAAAATATTTTTCAACTAAAATATGACTCAGTGGACTTGACTACGCTTGTCCTTCATATAATTATTTCATACATAACTACTTCAAGACTCCATATCCTTCAATATGATTCATAGTATGAATTATTATATTTAAATATTACCCTTGGTTCCACATCACACCGACATATATAAAGACTCAACGTAAGAGGGTAAGAGAATTAATATCGGTCTATAGCTTCATTTATGGTCGACTCTACTCATTTTTCTTCCCATGCATACTTGATGCTTGTTATGTATATATTTTTCCTTTCTATTTCTTTTATAACTCTTAATTTCATGTACCACCATGTAAAATAAGTCCTGCATATTTGATAAAAAATTTCACACGGACTGGCCTTCTAACTTCAAATCCTTTCTCCTTGCAAGATATATAATGTTATGACATGCCTCTAAGAGGTTGGTTCTCTCTCCAAAAGGTCTTGAGGTATTTTTTCAAAATCTTCATTGATTTCCACATAATTTTAGTGCTCGACATAATTTCTGAGTTGTGTTGGTCAAGTCATTTGTAATGTCATTGTATTGAAGTCATTGTCGAGGACTTCAACAAGTTGATACTTTCATTTGATCGGTCTGTTTCCATTTATCTACGTCCCATGCCTAGTTGGTGACTAGTGGTATTTTCCTTCTCAATTGGTTGAATTGTCTTAGCTGATTGGTGCTTCTTTAATTAAACACAAAATTTCAATCGCTCATCCTGAGAATATCCCTTTGTTTGTAAAACAAGCATGGGAAAATTCCACAACTTTTCATACCTAGTTGACATCATAACTTTGGGTTTGAGTCGATTGAATTATGATCCATATTTAGGAGCGGAGCGAACTGATTAACATGATGAATACAATAAAGGACTAGAATGAACTGATTAACAGGCTGAATACAATAAACACAAAGATATGAAGAACAACACAGATATCTAGTGAACAATATATTCTATTGAATAAATGAAATAGGTTGAAACTGTAAAACTGCAGAATTGAAATACTTGCTTGAATGATGGTAGCTATCTCTAAGAATAGATGTGGATGATACGTGCATCCGTTTGAGTAGAATGATTACAATGAGGCTCCAGAGGCACTTTTGATATTACTCATGGATTCCATAACCCTGGACATCCAAAAAACTAACCCTAGAAGGTGAAACACCAAAAGTCATGTGGGCCCATATGGGTAAGTTGGTACCTCAACTTCCTTGGGTCGTAAATTTTTCATAAGACCTCCGTTTTAGGCACGTGGTAGCCCATTGGAAAGGTCTTTTAGAGAGCTACACATTACATCATCAAATGCTGTCTCTGTCTACAATTTGACTATGGAGAGAGAAAAAACAATGTTAAGGGACCCAAAATGACCCTGAAAGTACAACAATATGTGCTGAGATGAAAACATACAAAATAAGCCAGTTGGATTAGGTGAGAGGCCACCAGTATCCACCTGGAAGATGTGTAGTGCTTCAGACATACCCATAATTATAGAACCCACAATTACAAAGAAGTACAGAAGAACATGTTGAACTAAAAAATGAACAAGAGAAGCTAGTTGAAATAGGTGGGTGGCCACCAATATCCACTTGGATCAATCCTCCCCCCTTAGGAAGAAATGGTATCCATTGCCTTAAGTTCCCCCATTAGGTGAGGAAACTTCTGCTGGATATGGCCTCGGGTGAGACAATTGCCTTGATGTAGGAGCTTCCTTTCCTTGACAACCCGATAAATTTGGATCCTTTGCTGGTGAGTGCCCTTGACCTTTGTGTCCACTATCTGATCGATGGATGCTTGTTCCATGCAGTTAGGGTTGAGATCTGTTGGTGTTAGTTTTTTTGCAATATCTGAGGTGTCAAATAATGATGGAAAATATGTCCAAAGGAGGTCCACATTGAACACTCGGTGTGGGCCAAGGAAGGGTGGGGTGTTTATCTCAAAAGCATTGCTACCCACATCCTTGGTGATAGTGTAAGGCCCATAGTGAAGTGGGAGGAGCTTTCGATGGGGCCTTGTGAGATGCTCCTTCTTCAAATGTAACCAAAATTTTTCTCCCACCTGAAACTAGCGTGATACCCTATGTTTATTATGGGGCTTCTTGTACTTAGTATTGGATTTTTGCAAAATCTCGTGAACCTATTGGCGAATGTGTTGAATCTGCTCAATGAATCTAGTGGATTTGTTGGTCTCGAAATGAACATGGGAAGAGTCTGTCTCTGTGGTGGAAAGAGGCAGTGCAACATCAATGGGAACCAAGGGTCGGAATACCATCCCTACCTGAAATGGGATATGGTTGGTGAAGCTATGGAGAGCCCTGTTGTAACTGCGTTGAACATACTAGAGACTCTCATCCCATGTACGTGGATTCTTAGAGTAGTACATGCACATGATGTGAAAAATCATCTGATTGACAACCTCTATTTGGTTGTCTACTTGGGGGTGGAAAGTAGTGGATTTAGTGATCTTGGTGTCCAACAGTGACATCCAACAGTGACCAGAGACTTGATCAAAATGTGTTGAGGAACTTGTTGTCCTGGTTAGAGATGATGGTCTGTGGTATCCCAAAATGGACCCACACTCATTCAAAGAAGATGTTGGTAGTATCTGCCGCTGTGATATTCTTATTGTAGGCTGTGAGGATGGCCATCTTTGAAAACCGATCAATGACCACAAATACACAGCCATTTCCTTGCTTGGTGGACAAAAGTCCAGACATGTAATCCATTGATATGGATTTCAAAGGATTCTCGGGAATAGGAAGAGGGGTGTATAAGCCTTGATTCTTGATGGTTGGCTTGGAAATGACACATGCAGTGCAATATATGATATATGTTTTGACGTCCCGTCGAAGTTTTGGCCAATAAAAATGTTTTTGAAGAGAGGCCATAGTTTTCTCCGTAACAAAACATCATGCCATCCAACTATAATGGGCTTCCCAAATGATATTTGCATGCTCGCTTGTAGTAACACAAAGATGGCCCAGATGGCATAATAGTTCATCCTGAATATGAAAATTGGTGACAGTCATTCCTGTACCCAAGATCTAATAGGCGGTGGCGAAGTCTGGATCTTGCTGATAAATTTGGGGCCACTTAGATGCCTCATGTCCACAGGAATGGAGCATAGTGATGAGTGCAGCCACGGGAGGGAGACTTAGGAAGTCATCAACATGATTTGATATCCCTGTCTTATCATCAACATGATTTGATATCCCTATCTTATACTTGATGTTGAGGTGGAACTCCTATAGGTAGGTGGAACACTTCTGATGGCATTCATTCTGCAATTTCACTTCTTTCTGTATGAACTATAGAGTATTTTGATTAGTGTGGATGATCGTCTCCTTTCCCAGAATGTATTGTTTCCATTGATGACAAGATTGTACAATGGAATGCATCTCCTTGTCATAGGTGGGGTATTTTCAGAAAATATATGAGAGTGTCTCACTATGTTATGCCACCAAATGATCGTGTTGAGTGAGAATTACGCCTATAACATATTCAGATGTATCAGTCTCAATCTCTAATGGTTGTTGCAGATCGGGAAAGAAGAGTACTGGAGCTGAGCACAAGTGATGCTTCAAATCATTGAATGGTATTTGTTGTTCCTTCCCCCACATGAAATTTTCCCTACCACTACCCTTGGTCACTTGGTTGAGGGCCCATGCAATATGGGAGAATCCCAACACGAACCGTCAGTAGAAGTTAGCCAGTCCCAAGAAGCTTTGAAGATCGGTTAGTGTGGTCAGGGTTGTCCAGTTACAGATGACTTGGATATTAGCTGGATCAACATGTACCCCATTCACGTCAACAATGTAGCCCAAGTATTGGACCATGTTCATTCCAAAAGAGAATTTTTCGAAGTTGGCATATAGCTTGTGCTACCGCAGAGTGCTCAAAACCTGTTGAATATGCCGCATGTGCTCCTCCCAAGTTCTATTGAATATGAGGATGTCATCCAAATATACCACCACAAAAGAGTTGGTGAAGGGTCTCAATACATCATCCATCAACCTCATGAAAGTGGTTGGTTCATTTTTTAAGCCAAAGGGCATGACCAACCATTCGAAGAGACCTTATTTAGATTTGAAGGTTGTCTTCCCTACATCGATTGGTTCGACGGGAACCTAGTGGTAGACATACTTTAGGTCGATCTTGTTGAATAATGTTTTCCCTTTTAGTTGGTCAAGAAAGTATTCAATCTTGGGAATTGGGTACCAGTTCCTGACTGTGATTTTGTTTAAGGCTCTATAACCAATGCAGAGTCTCTAAGTCCCGTACTTCTTCTGCACCAGTACAATCGAGCTTCCACAAGGGGAGGAGTTGGGTCTGATGTGACCCTTTTGAAGAATATTTTGGATCTAACGCCTAATTTCATCATTTTTCATCAGTGAATGACGATATATTGGTCCATTAGATAGAGGTGAATCGGGGGTGATATCAATTGGATGCTTGAATTGGAAGTGCGTTAGTACCCCAATGGATAAGGAGAAGATGTCTTTGTATTCTTCCACAATTCCATCCACTTGCTTCTACTGCAAAGAGAGGCTCTGTGTAGAGGCCAAGGATGTGGCAACGACCTTCTGCTTACTGTGAGAATAGATCACAAATAAGACAAACTTCCCGGTCTGTGAAATGCCCTTACTGCATTTCTTAGTAGAGATTAAAGAAATAGTGGTAGGTGGTGCTACCTATGGTATCCTATAAAAATTTCTACCCAAAGTAATAATAACACTGTGAGGTCTAGAATCATACACAACATGACGCTTCTACAAATATGGTTTTCCTAAAATAAAATCACAAACTTCAAGGGGAGAAATATCACATAATACCTCATCTTTGAAAGGCTTTATGCCGTAGGGAAGACGACACTATTGACTGACACGGAGATCTCTCCCTTTACGAAGCCAACCGATGGTGTAGGGTTGTGGGTGCAGTGTCATCAGCAAGTCTAGCTGCTTGATGACCTTTGCTAAGATCAGGTTCTTCTAACTACGACTATCGATAATGAAATGAAGTGGATCCCCCTTTACCCACATCTGTGAGTGAAAGAGGCATTCCCCTTCCTATGGTTTTTTTGGTTCACTTGGCTGGACTTTGGTGGTAGAGACAGGGCATTGGGCTCAACATCAATAATCTGCTTCCCTCCTTCTGGGTTTGATTCAGAATTAGAATCAGCCTCTGACTTGAATTCCTTCAGCTCGACCATGAGTGACTGCTTGGAGTGACATTCTTCAGTGTTGTGCCAAGGGATTTTATGGTACTCACACCATTTTCCCTTGTCCTTCTTTGTCTTCTCGTTGCCCTTCTTGTGTTGAAACTTGGACTGGTTGTCCTGAGAGTGGCCATATTGGCTCAGTCCCTTGCTGTGTGGGTTGGGGTAGCCTTTACCCTGCATATCCAAAATCTTGTCTCTTCTTCTTAAATTTCTGCTCGATCTTGACAACGTATCTATAAGCTGTGCCCAATGAGGCGATGTCTAGAAACTCCATTTATGTTTGAATGTATCTATGCAAACAACCGCATTATTTGAGTACAATATGTGTCTCAGAGTCTTTGATACCCAATTAGGTGCACATGGTATGGAAAATATTGGTGAAATATAGTACTATCTAGTCTCTTTCCTGAAGCACGGTTGTCCATCTGGTGTATGGTCCTCGTAGCTTCCAATAGGGTAGTATTGTTATTTAATGGCATCCCAGAAGGAATCCCATGTAGGGCCAACAAAAATTATTGTAGATTCCTTTATGGACCTTTTCTTAGAGTATGTATCCCACTAGTCCTTAACATGGGGGACGACCTTGAGGAGTGCAAAAGTAATGTTTTCCCTATCGGAAAAATTGTGGACCGAAAAATACCCTTCTAGTAATTTCAACCATTTATCTACAACATCTTCATCTATCAGTCCTTCAATTAATGGAATATCAAAATTTACTTGTACCTTGAAGGGGGTTGCATGGACACTTGATGGAGATGCTTCTCCTATGGGTAGTCGTTGAAGGATCTGCGCAAAGTTTTCCATCATTTCATTCCTTTGTCATGCAAGGGATTCCTCGAGCAACATTATAATAGGATCTCCTTCTCTTTCATATTTGTTTTCATCCCCCATGGGTTGTTGTTGGGCTTGACGTGACTGATATTGCAACGAGTTGAATGGTTCGAGTCCCAAATTCTTGTACCCAGATCTTGTCGGGGTATTGCACGAAGATAAATAAAGGAAGAGAAGACCGCTCTGATACCATTGATCCATATTTAAGAGCAGAACGAAATGATTAACAAACTGAATACAATAAACGTAGAGATATGAAGAACAAAAAAGATATCCAGTGAAAAATATCTTATATTGAATAAATGAAATAGGCTAAAACTGTAAAATTGCAGAACTGAAACACTTGCTCAAATGGTGGTAGCTATCTATGAGAAGAGATGTGGCTTCTATGCGTGTCCGTCTGAGAAGAATGATTACAATGAGGCTCCAAAGGCCTTTTTGATATTACTCATGAATTGCAAAACCATATACATCCAAAAACTTAACCCTAGAAGGTGAAACGCCAAAATTCATGTGCCCCCCTAAGGATAAGTTGGTACCTCAAATTTCCGTGGTCGTAACGTTTGCATACGACCTCCGTTTTAGGCACGTGATAGCTCATTGGAAAGGTATTTCAGAGAGCTACACATTATGTCATCAAACTCTGGTTGCATTTACATTTTGACTATGGCGATACAAAAAAAACAATGTTAAGGGCCCTAAAACAACCCTGGAAGTACAACAAGATGTGATGACATGAAAACATACAAAATAAGCTAGTTGGATTAGGTGAGAGGCCACAAGTATCCACCTGGAAGATGTGTAGGGATTCAGAAAATCCTAGAAGTGTAGAAACCATAATTACAAAGAAGTACAAAAGAACGTGCTGAATTAAAAAATGGACAAGGGGAGACATTTGGAATAGGTGGGTGGCCACCAATATCCATCTAGATCAATCCTCCCTCTTTAGGAAGCAATGGTCTCCATTGCATTGAGTTCCCCCATCAGGTGAGAAAACTTCTATTGGATTTGGCCCTGGATGAGCCACTTTCCTTGGTGTAGGAGCTGCCCTGCCTTGACAACCTGATAAAGCTGGATCCTATCTTGGTGAGTGCCCTTGACCCATGTGTTCACTATCTGATAGTGGATGCTTTTTCCATGCAGTAGGGGTTGATCTCTGTTAGTGTTATTTGTTCTACGATCTCTGAGGTGTCCAACAATGGTGGAAAATATAGTCGAAGGAGGTTCACATTGAACAATGGGTGCAGGGAAAGGAAGGGTGGAGTGTTGAGCTCAAACACATTGCTACCCAGAGCCTTGGTGATAATGTAAGGCCCATAGAGAAGTGGGCGGAGATTTCGATGGGGCCCTGTGAGACGATCCTTTTGTAAATGTAACCATACTTTGTCTACCACCTAAAACTAGTGCGGTACCTTGTGTTGATCATGGTGCTGCTTGTACTTAACATTGGATTTCTGCAAAATCTCCTGGACCTGTTGGTAGATGTGATGAATCCGCTCAATGAATATACTGGCTTTGTCATTCTCAGACTAAACATGGGAAGAGTATGTATGTGTGGTGGAAAGAGTTAGTGCAACATCAATGGGACCCAAGGGTTGGAATACCAGCCCTACCTGAAATAGGATATGGTTGGTGGAGCTATGGAGAGCCATGTTGTAACTCTGATGAACATATTAGAGACTCTCATGCCATGTACATGGATAATTATAGTTGTACATACACAAGATCTGCACAATCATCTTATTGAGGACCTCTATTTGGACATCATTTTTGGGGTGGAAGGCAATGGATTTAGTGAGCTTGGTGTCCAATAATGACTAGAGACTTGACCAAAATGTGTTGAGGAACTCGTTGTCCCGGTCAGAGATGATGGTCTGTGGTATACCAAAATGGACCCACACTTGTTCGAAGAAGACATTGGCAATATCTATCGCTATGATATTCTTCTTGCAGGCTGTGAGGATGGCCATCTTCGAAAACCGATCAACGACCACAAATATGCAGTCATTTCCTTGCTTCATGGTGTATGTAAGGACAGACATGTAATCCATTAAGATGGATTCCCAAGGTTTCTCGGGAATAGGAAGAGGGGTGTATAAGCCTTGCTTCTTGATGGATGGCTTGGAAATGGCACAGGTAGTGCAAGATCTGATATACTTGTTGATGTCCTGTCAAAGTTTTGGCTAACAAAAATGTTTTTGAAGAACAACCAAAAATTTCTCCATGCCAAAATGTCCTATCATCTGACTATAGTGGGCTTCCCAAATCATCTTTTCATGCTTACTTGTAGTAATATAGAGATGTCCCAGATGGAATAATAGTCCATCCTAAATGTGAAAATCAGTGACAGTCGCACGTGTACCCAAGAGATGATAGGTGGTGGCGAAGTCTGGATCTTGTTGATAAAGTTGGGGCCACTCAGATGCCTCATGTCCATAGGGATGGAGCATAGTGGTGAGTGCAACCACGGGAGAGAGATTGAGGCAGTCAACGACACAATTTGATATCCCTGTCTTATACTTGATGTTGAGGTGGAAATGTTGCAAGTAGGTTAACCGCTTTTGATGGCGGTCATTCTGCAATTTCCCATGTGTCTGTATGAACTTCATAGGTTTGTGATCAATGTGTATGATCACCTCCTTTCCAATAATGTAATGTTTCCATTGACGACAAGATTGTACAATGGAATACATTTTCTTGTCATAGGTGGGGTATTTTCAGAGAGAATCTGAGAGTGTCTCACCATGGTAGGCCACCATATGACCATGTTGAGTGAGAATTGCACCTACAAGATAGTCATATGCATCAGTCTCAATCTCAAATGATTGCTACAGATCGGGAAAGGAGAGTACTGGAGCTGAGCACAAGTGATGCTTTAGATCATCGAATGCTCATTGTTGTTCCTTCTCCCACATGAAATTTTCCCTGCCACCTGCCTTGGTCACCTAGCTGAGGGCCCATGCAATATGGGAGAATCCCAACATGAACCATCGGTAGAAGTTGGCTAGTCCCAAGAAGATTGGAAGCTCGGTTAGTGTGGTCGGGGATGGACAGTCATGGATGACTTGGATCTTAGCTAGATCAACATGTACCTCATGCTCATCAACAATCTATCAAAAGTATTGGACGTTTTTCATGCCAAAAGAACAATTTTCAAAGTTGGAATATATCTTGTGTTTCCACAGAGTGCTCAAAACCTGTTGAACATGCTGCATGTGCTCCTCCCAAGTTCTGTTGAATATGAGGATGTCATCCAAATATACCACCAAAAAAGAGTTGGTGAAGGGTCTCAATACATCATCCATCAACCTCATGAAAGTGGTTGGTGCATTTTTTAATCCAAAGGGCATGACCAACCATTCGAAGAGACCTTCTTTAGATTTGAAGGTTGTCTTCCATACATCCGTATGTTCCATGGGAACCCGGTGGTAGCTAGAATTTAGGTTGATCTTGCTAAAGAACTTCACCCCTTTGAGTTGGTCAAGAAGGTCATCAATCTTGGGAATTGGATATCGATTCCTAACTGTGATTTTGTTTAAGGCTATGTAATCAATGCAGAGTCGTCAAGTCCTATAATTCTTCTGCACCAGTACAATTGGGCTTCCGCAACATGAGGAGTTGGGTCTGATGTACCCCTTTTGAAGAAGCTCTTGGATATGACACCAAATTTCATCATTTTCCATCAGTGAGCGATGATAGATTGGTCCATTAGGTAGAGGTGCATGAGGGGTCATATCAATTGGATGCTTGACTTGGTAGTGTGTCGGTACCCCGGTAGCTGAGCAGAAGATGTCTCTGTATTCTTCCATGATCCTGTCCACTTTATTCTATTTCAAAGAGAGGCTCTATGTATAGGCCACAAATGTGGCGAAGACCTTCTTCTTACTATGAGCACGAATCACAAAGAAGACACACTTCTCGATATATGAAATGACCTTATTGCATTTCTTAGCAGAGATTAAAGAAATAACAGTAGGTGGTGCTACCTCTGGTATCCTGTACAATTGTTTACCCAAAGTAATAATAACACTGCAAGGTCTAGAATCATACACTTGTGACGCTTCCACAAATATGGTTGTCCTAAATAACATCACAAACTTCAAGTGGAGAAATATCACACAATACCTCATCTTTGAAAGACTTGATGCCATAGGGAAGACGACATTGTTGGATGACATGAAGATCTCTCCCTTGTTGAAGCCAACCGATGGTGTAGGGATACGGGTGCGGTGTCGTTGGCAGGTCCAAACACTTGATGACCTCTTCTGAGATCAGGTTCTTCTGACTACCGCTATTGACAATGAAATGAAGCATATCCCCCTTTACCCATAACTGTGAGTGAAAGAGGCATTCCCCTTCCTATGGTTCTTCTGGTTTGCTTGGATTGACTTTGGTGGTAGCGACAGGGCACTGGGTTCATCATTAATAATCCTCTTCCCTCCTTCTAGATTTTATTTAGAATCAAAATTGGGCTTTGAATCAGAATCCTTCAGCTCGGCCACGAGTGACTGCTTGGAGTGAAATTCTTCAGTGTTGTGCCAAGAGATTATGGCACTCACACCATTTTCACATGTCCTTCTTTGTCTTCTCATTTCCCTTCTTTTGTTGCAGCTTGGACTAGTTTTCTTGAGAGTGGACATCTCGGCTTGGTCCCTTTCTGTGTGGGTTGGGGTCGCCTTTGCCCTACTTTGGTTGTGAGGAGTTTGTAGATCCAAACTCTCACCTCTAAATTTCTTCTCGATCTTGACAATGTATCTATAACTTGTTCCCAATGAGGCGATGTCTAGAAACTCCATTTCTGTTTGAATGTATCTATGAAAACAATCGCAATATTTGAGCACCAGATGTCTCTTGGAGTCTTTGATACCTAATTAGGTTCTCAGGTGATCGAGATTATTTTCGGCACGAAATGATAGCGAAGATATAATAAATAAATGCATAGAGATATCACAGATATTCAAAAATATAATAGAAATGTATCAGAGATGCAACCATAAACATAGATATATAGTAATACATGATTTCTATTAATGAAAGAAATGTACAGAGACTGTAAAAATACAGAGTGAAAGACTTGCTAGAATGGTGACAACTTATCTTTGAGAAGAGATGTGATGGCTACTCACATTCGCAAGAAGATGATTACAATGAGGCTCTGAAGTAGTAATTACAATAAAAAAGAATTCAAAAAACCCTAGACATCCAGAAACCTAACCCTAGGAGATGAAGCACTAAAAGTCATGTGGGCCCCGTTTGGGTAAGTTAGTGCATCAACTTCCTGGGGTCATAACTTTTGCATACAATGTCCGTTTTAGGTGTATGATAGCCCGTTGGAAAGGTATCATCGAGGAAATTAATTTCAGGGGCTCAATCATTTATTTTTATATAATTTATAATCTCTATCCCTAAAAACCTTCATTTAGGCCCTCAAAATGGCCCCGTAAGTTAAAACTGCTAAAAATAGTAATTTGCCAAAATTGCCAGAAAACTGTTTTGAGCTAGCTGGAAAAGGTGGGTGGCCACCGATATCCACCTAGATCAGCAGGGTATGAAAAATATTGGTGAAATATGGTACTGTCTAGTCTCTTTCTTGACACAGGGTGGTCCATCTCGTGTACTGGTCTGCATAGCTTCCAACATGGTAGTATTGTTCTTTAATGGTGTCCCAGAAGGAATCCCATGTAGGGGAAACCAAAAATATTGAAGATTCATCTACGACCATTTTCTCAGAGTAAGTATCCCACCAGTTTTTAAGATGGGAGATGACCTTGAGGAGTGCAAGAGTAATATTTTCCCTATCAAAAAAATTGTGGACCGAAAAATACCCTTCGAGCAGATTCAACCATTTATCTACAACATCCGCATCTATGAGTCCTTCAAATAATGGAATATCAAAATTTACATGTACCTTGAAGGGGGTTGCATGGCCACTTGATGAAGATGCTTCTCCTGTGGGTAGTCGTCGAAGGATCTATGCAAAGTTGTCCATCATTTCGTTTCTTTGTCACACAAGGGCTTCCTTGAGCAACATTTTAATAGGATCTCTTGCTCCATCATCTTTCTTTTCATCCCCCATGGGTTTCTTTCAGGCTCGACATGACCGATCTTGCAACAAATCAATTATTTCGAGTCCCAACTTCTTGTACCGAGATCTTGTCGGGGACATGCACGAAGAAAAATAAATGAAGAGTAGACTGCTTTGATACCACTGATCCAGATTTAGGAGCGAAACAAACTGATTAACATACTGAATATAATAAACACATAGATATGAAGAACGACACATATATCCAGTGAACAATATCTTCTCTTGAATAAATGAAATAGGATGAAATTGTAAAAGTGTAGAAATGAAACACTTGCTCGAATGGTGGTAGCTATCTCTAAGAAGAGATGTGGCTGCTATGCACATCTGTGTGAGAAAAATGATTACAATGAGGCTCCAGATACATTTTTTATATTAATCATGAATGAAAAAACCCTAGACATCCAAAAACCTAACCCTAGAAGGTGAAACACCAAATGTCATGTTGGCCCCTATGGGTAAGTTGGTACCTCAACTTCTCGGGGTCATAAATTTTGCATACGACCTCCATTTTAGGCGCGTGATAGCCCATTGGAAAGGTCTTTCGGAGAACTACACATTACACCATCAAAATCTAACTCCAACTATAGTTTGACTATGGCGTTCCAAAAAAACAATGTTAAGGGCCCCAAAACGACCCTGGAAGTATAACAAGATGTGATGACATGAAAACATACAAAATAAGCCAGTTGGATTAGGTGAGAGGCCACCAGTATCCACTTGGAAGATGTGTAGGGATTCAAACATACATAGAAGTGTATAACTCACAATTACAAATAAGTACAAAAGAACGTGTTGAACTAAAAAATAGACAAGAGGAGCCATTTAGAATAGGGGGTGGCCACCAATATCCATGCGAATAAAATTATCACCTATTTCATGTTGAATTTCCAATTCCACTTGAGTTCAATCATTCACACTAGAGGGGCCTAACAATGAATGTTCTTCGTGCATTTCTAATGATACAAATCCTGTCTCTAGACTTGTTCCATTATTTATTTTTTCGACCAAGTTAATCACCATTTATTCTAGTCGACTATAGTCCAATTCAACATCTTATTTGTCCTATTCTGCAATTTAGTTAGCACGTTGCATGAAATTATAAGTCCAACCACTACCCTCGTTGATATTTTTCTTTCTACCAGGATGGAGTTAGCCTCCTAGTGGATTCAACCCCCAAGTCGAAGTTGACTTAGTACTCATTCCTTACAATAAAAGATGTTCATAAACCTCCATGATTTTGGTATTTGTTTTATCATAAAATCATTGAATCCATTCCTCAATCAAGGATTTTTGGGCTTATGGATGGAGTTATACACTCTAGCTATCACATTAGTACACAAAAATCTTATTCGAAATCCCACTCGACACAAAAAAAAACATTTTCATAGATGGGTCTGCATGGAACGCATTTTCAAACGTGACCTTTAGTCACATGCAAAATCTCTCTGTGAACGTCGATTACCCTAGCGATTCAGGCTAGCCACTGGTCGACATTGCTGAAACTTATGAAGGAAGCATATTTTAATTAGAGTATCTTCCAAGATCGACTAACACTATATTCAATGACATCGACTATTGCAACAAGTTGAAGATTCGACCATTGGTCGAATTGTCCGAATGATGGGTTTCTTCAAACTTTCTTCAAGAGATTGGAGTTGGCATCATTTTATTTGTTGATTTTCTCTTATCAATTTGACTTGATACATGAACAACTTTTCTCTTGAAACGTCCTCTTTTCATGAGCATCCACAACTGCAATCAACTTCGTAATCTATCTCCTTGATCAAGACATCAGTTTTCATATTTATTGTTTTCATGTTTTTTTCTGGTTTCCTTGTGCAAGCTTCTTATTCAACATTCATCAAGGAGGCAACAACACCAATGTTGTAATATTCTAGATTACACACATTCACGAAGAAAACACATTAAGGCAATCAAATCAAGCACACACACAATACTCAAGAAGTGTTTGTGGGAAGGATATGCTTTTTATCCTTTATTACATACATTCATATATATTTACTTGACTTTATCCATTCTATGTGTAATGTCTAACAATACATGTATGTGATGACTATTAGGTCCTAAAAGGCCCCCTCAACACACCTTTACATCACCTTGAATCTTGATCTAGTTGGTGGTACAATCAAGTAACTGAAATAAGGGGATGTAGACTTGTCTTGTCTTGCTATAGGATGTTTTGAGGTTACTAGGGAAGTCTCCCTTGTATTGGACCTCAATCCTTCACTAAAATGAGGGAAGTAACTACTTGGGAGATAGTTGAAATTACTTTCGTATAGTACACTTATCAAGCATCTTGTGAAGGTTTTTCACAAGTGATAGATCAGGTGATAATACAGACTAAGGAATAGTTTAATCTATGGCCATCAAACCCACTTTCCTAGTAGTTATTAAATGATTTCTTGGTAGTGTTAATACCTTTTCATCTGTGTCTTCATGTGTGTTTCTCACTAGGAGGAAACCAACTTCAATAATGCCAAACACCACCCTTGTTATTATAAGAGAAGCGAATCCAAACATCATCTACACAATTATCTATTTGCAACAATGACACCAATGGTGATTTTCTATTTGGCTTGTATTATCAACACTTACCCCATGAGCTTGCATATTATCTTACTTGTATACCAAACATATTTCATAAGATTTATCTTATAATATAGCATCATACTATGGGTGGTTTGATGTTCCCCTCTTATACAAAAAATCACCATATCAGTCCACCATTGGTTCTTCTATCTCCTTGAGGCATTTTTCTAATGAAGTAATAGTGAAGCTTGAACCCATCTCTAGAGAGGAAAGGATAAAATGGTCAAAGCCACCAGTCCTATGTCTATGTGTAAGAATTATAGTCAAAGAATTGGGACATTCAGGCCACTACCAATAACCTTTTCCTTATTATCCAACATTTTTATAGAAAATTAGAGAATAAGAGGATTAGGTATATTGGAGAGATAATATTCCAAGAGAGAGGTTGTTTCTAAAGGAACTATTAAAACACTTAAGCACAACTGAGCATAGTTCAACATACATAGTAGTGTAAGAAACCAAAATATTTATACACACAATACACTACACAACTTGTTATTAGCTCAACCTATAGGGCCATGTTATAAAGAACTGAGAGGTAACCAACTCCATTGAAGTGAGGAAGACAAGGTACACATGGATTGGTTAGGGCACATAAAAAACTCCTTAATTTCTACCTTGTTCTATGCACTAATCAATTTTTTTATTTTAACTAGTCAATCAATTGAATGCCTAGACGACCATGCAATCATTCCCCAATTCAACCACTTAGTCAATTTCTCATTCAACTCTTTTAGTTGAATGTCGAATATGGACTTACCATCTCTAGAAAATCTAAAGGTGTCATGAACCTACATAGTCTATTGTTCCAACACGCCTCCATCAACACAACGATTTGGAGATTCAAGAGGTGAAATTACTATTGTACACCTCCCCATAATTGTAGCTTCCTGAAGCCCAAGAATATCCCAAAGTTTTATAAAATTAGTTTTTAAGAGAGGCTTCATAAATATATCAACAACCTAATCATATGTCCTATAATAAACAATATCCACACCATTTTCTTGTACTAATTGTCTCAAATAATGAGCATGAAGCTACACATGCTTCATTTTGTTGTGTGCAACAAGGTTTTTTTAAATATTTATTGCACTTTTATTGTAAGAGTATAATGTAGTTAATCACTCAATTGGAAAACCAATTTTTCCCATGAGATGTTGAATCCATACTACTTGTATGCTAGCATGGCCTGGACCATGATATTATTCTTTTATGGTTGATAAATAAAACACCTTCTATGGTTGATGAATGATAAAGTTGAGCATGCCCTCTATTTATATGAGGTAACCAAGTGATAATGTCCACAATAATGAATAAAATTTAAAATAATACATGATACAAGTGGGGATGACCCCTAAAATAGCCTATTAAAATGCTAATACATTATATTACACCAAAAAAAAAGCCACACCTGTGGTGACATAAATCTCCCAAAGGGTGAAGAGAGCCTCCCAAGGCCATGTGTCATAGTCATATGGTGCAAGCAAGGTGGAAGATACTCATGAAGTTCCATGTCATATATCAAATCCATTAGGTGGTGTCTAATGGAAAAATAAGCCCCATCATCATCAACAAACCCTAACACATGATTTCATCATCAGTAGTCCACCATCCAATGTGAGGAAATCCAATGTCCAGGTGGAATGATCATACATCACCTCTTTGAGTGCTTTCTGAGCATACTCAAGAGAAATGTCTTCCATTAAATTATAAATAAGATATGGGTGAACTATCCAAGGTGTGGGATTTTTTCCCGTTTGTCTGCCATCATGACCATATATTTCAAATGAGAGCCCTTCCATCCATCACCCCAAGCCTAGAAGATGTGAGAGACTATATATGAGTATGTCAAGCCATCGAGTGACTCAACGCTTTGCATCACACATGCCATATCCTGCAATAAATGCACAACGTCCTAGGTGAAAGCATGGGACATCCTTCAAAGGACATGTTTAGGTGCATCCAAATCAATCAAATTTATGGAATCAAGTAATATCAATGTTCACAAGGTATAATATTCATTATATCATGTAAATTAAGCCATAACTTAATACATAAGCCACATTAACAATTCACATCAAGTATCCCTTTCAAAATTTGCATTAGCTCAAGAATTTATGTAATTTAAGAAGTTTAGGCATGGAAGGACCATCAAAATCCCCTATTAGGTGTGCCAACCAAAGAAAGAAAGAAACGACCCAAGTAGAGGGGATCTTCTCATGAGAAGCATGAAAGAAAAGCACCCTTCAAAGAGTAAGTGTGATAGTGAAACATGTTGGCCTTACTTCATGGTCATGGAATCGTTTGGTCCATTTCTATGAGTTCCTTTGTAGAGCGAGTGCTTGATGCCTGAGGTATCCTTTCCTAGGTACATTTTTCATTCCAAACCCCTTATTCTTGCCTTTTGATATTTCATTTTTTACTTTTCAAGTCCCCTTTACAAGTTTCAAGCATTATTCATTCATTTTTATTGGGATGAAGTCTTGTTCTATATGTGCATTCATTGCATCAGGGAAAGGAGATATTACCATTAGAGTGGGTACAACTCAAGTTGTCCTTTGTTTTTTACATTTGGCCAGTATCCCATATTTATTTCTTTTATTTTTATAGTAGCTACATCAACCTCAACATTCTATCCCTTCTCCTCATGAGAGAATGAACCATGATCCATACCAAAGTTTAGTACACTATGATAGTCTCCATGACAGTGAGTGTTAGCACTGTTAATTATGGGGGGGAATATAATGTTACCCTTATCATAGCCTCCCAATAATACCCATCTTCCTTGGGGGTGACAACATAGGACTAGAGCACAAATGATGGCGACCAAGGTGAAACAAGGAAAAAATCATAACTCATTGAGCTTATGATTCATTATCCAACTCCAACCAATAATCCTCATTAAAATTAATAATATATTAAATATGCCACTTCATATGGAACAAGGGACAATGTACCTCATAATGACATTGGAACATTATCTCTCAAGAACTATGTTAATTGGATGTGACGAGGTTTGTTTATGAAGAGTGAGAGAGGCATCTGAGGGGGGATTTTGGGATGCCATGATTGGACATGCTGATCATCATCATCGTTTGGATCCATGTTTGCATTGTGGGCCACAAGACATGATATCCTCTAGTTACCCCTAGGTGAGAGGGGGTAACAATATCAAAATGTAGAAACACACTTTTGACATTCATTTGATGTACCTTCCATCTAAAGTTGGTAATAAGTGAACAAAATAGTTGAATAAATTTCATATTTGAAACTGGGGAAAGGTCTTAGTATATTTGATGCTTTCTTACCGAGAAAATCCCTTAACTACCAAATGAGCCTCATGTCTTTCAACAATGCCTTTAGATGTGAATTCGATCTTGTAGACTCATCAACATTTCACTACATTTTTTCCTTGCGGTCAAGGAACTAAATCCCATGTGTCATCCTTCATTATGGAATGATATTAATCATCCATAACATTCTCCCATTAAGGTTTATCATGTGCATTTTCATACGTCTCTAGATCACATACCTCTAGCACATGAACTATTAGAAAAACACTACCATGTTGTTTCTAACCTTTTTTTCTTGAGTAAGTGATCTCTTCCACATCAAATCTAATAGCTTCAATTGTCTTGGTCGCTCTTCTGGTGAGGAAAACCCTAATTTTTGAAGGAGTTATTGTACTGAGATAATGATTTTTGGATTGTATAAGGGTCCTATTATCGTGTAACATCCCAAAAATCCAACTCAATTTAAACCAAGAAGCATCTTTTTTCATTTATAAGGACCAACAGATTCTCAATTCTTAATATATATATATATATATATATATATATATAATGATATTAAAATCAATGCACAATAAAAAGTTACCATTCACCGGAAGTCATTGATTTTCCTCTTAGAGAAGCTCTCAAGAATCAATCCATTGATTCTACGTCGAACTTTTGTTACTCCTCACCAAAATTTTCAATCCACTGAAGGACTCATCAGTACCTCCCAACCAATGCTAGGGGTACTCTTCTCCCCCTTATCCCCCTAAGATGCAAAGGGGTCACACAAACAAACCAAAATCACTCTAGCTCCAAGCTTGCCTCGTAATGTAAAGCCACCACTCTGTTTCAAGATTGGTATCCCAACTCTCACAAGTAAAACTAATCAAAATAATTCGGTAGCACAATTTTACCAATAATCCGTGTGATCCCTTTCCCATATTGACCATTTTCTTTATAGGCATTTTCTCACTAACACCTCCCCACTTGTACAAATAATTTTATTTTTAATTAATTAATTTAGAATTATTCCTCCCCACACTTGTAACCCTCTCCCCCAAGTTGCACAAGTAATTCCGTATATTATTTTAATTAAAAGTCAATTTCCCACACATTTCCCAAATGTGTTCCTTAAATCGCTCCTAGTTATCTCTTTATTCCCCATATTCCCATTTAATGACTGACACCTTACTAAATCTGAGTTGAGTTAAAAATTCAAGGATGATTTTAGGGGCTAAATTTCGCTCATGGGCTAATTTTCCATGGTTTTTCCAAAAACGAGATTCGCTATTTTAAAAATAATTCACCCAAATTCTATAGGATAAAATTATTTTACCTTAAAAATCGCCAAAAATTTATAAAAACTATATAAAATACTTAGAAATTTGAATATTTTTACAAAAAATTGCCAATCATTTATAGTTAGCATATGAAGGATTAGTAAGATTCGCCAAGGTTTCTAAATTTTAAAATAAATTTCCATCCTTAAAATCATCCCTGGTTAAAATATGAGTCTTCTTATAGTTAAACTATTGGTAGCTAGACTCTAGATTCCTTTCAATGCGTACCCTATTCTCTCATATTTATTTCTTTCTTATTTTAAAACTCCCTTTTAATATTTTATTGCACACATGTGCCTTATATGAAATATTTAGATATATTTCACCCTTTCTTAATTCTTAACTTGATTTACTTCATTCCTTTTTAATTTAATTTATTATTTAGTTTTAGTCTTCTTACAAAACTTAGACTTAGGCTTAATTTCTTCCCCCCTTTTTTGAATAGGCTTAGACTTTCATTTGGGATTTACAATTAGTAAATTTATTCTTTAATTAATTAATTAATTGGACATGCATAAATATTTTCAAGGTTTATAATTATTCTCTCAAGGTTTTCTAGGCCACATAGATTCATTGACTCAATTTTTAATTATGCGACGTGCCCTTAAAGAGGCAATTCCGTGGTCCAAGGGTGCCACTCGCCCTTGACTGGTTTTGGTAGTTTGTCCAACCCTTGGAGTCAACAATCCATTCGAGCAACTTTGTGAGAGACTAAGGGCTTCTAAGGAATAAGGAATCCACCTTATTGTGTGCCCCTTAGAATCTTCTTGAGAGAATGTCTCAGTCTTCCCTCATGACATTGTGGACCTATTGAACTAGGTAATCGTTAACCTACAATTTGAGCCATGACGGGAGTGCTAGTAGGATGTGACATGGACACTTCCACATCTTTCCTTCAATATTTGGTGTATGTGCATGGTCTCTTTACTCCTTATGTGAGTTAGATTAGTAATAATTCATTAGCCTACATTCATTGACAAAACATTATCACTGATCCATATACATAATCATACTATATCAATCATTTGATATATATTCATAAAATGAAATACTCAAACAAAACACAATCTAGTTCCTGACTCAATTCAGAGTCCAAGGAGTTCCATTGGTGCCATCGACATCCACAATCTATCAAGTGTCCTGCTCACTCAGGGAAAACTCGTCAATAGCATATGTCAATACATATATATCAAATGACAATAATCAAAACCCATCAATATTATTATATGAAATCCATAATCGAAACAAATAACAATGTACTATAACTGGATCACTTGCACGCATCTGTCCTCAAAAAATAAGTTGATAACATGTTCTAGCAAGAGAGGGATGTTACATACACCCCCTCTTGTTTTAAACTTCGTCCCAAAGTTGTACAGTATATAAAATGTAGTAATAAAAGTATCTGACAAGATCTACATGTCTAATATATCAATAAGTAAGGAAATTTCTGACGCATATCATATGCGTCCTCCCATGTAGCCGAGTGTGGACTATAATTGTCCCAATGGACCTTGACCTGATCGACTATTCGACGTCGTAGCTGTCGAATGTGATGGTGCATAATGCAGATTGGTCATGTCGTGAGAGCACCCTCGTCCAACACTTGCAAAGAACTCATATCTAACACATGTGTAGGATCACTAACATAATGTCTCAAAACAGATACTTGAAATACATCATGCATACACCTCAAATAACCAGGCAAGGATAGTCGATAGGCCACATGTCCTTTCTTTTCCACAACCTTGAAGGGTCCCATAAACCTAAGAGAGACTTTAGCACCATTTCCAAACTTGATTGAACTCTTGTGCGGTTTCACCCGCAAGAAAACTTGGTCACAAACTTCATAACTATGGTCAGTGCAATGCACATCTGCATAACTCTTCTGCCAATCTTGCGCCTCTTTAATCCTTTTTCTTATTGATTGCATCTGTTCTTCCATTTCTTGGATCGCTTCTAGTCCTACTAGGACCCTATTCTCAAGTCGATCTCAACTCAATGGAATTCGACATGGTCGCCTGTAAAGAAACTCAAATGGAGCCATCTTAATGGTACTTTCATAGTTGTTGTTGTATGAAAACTCTACCAGTAGTAAGAAATCTTACCAACGTTTCTGTTGGTCCAATACGTACATATGAAACATATCTTCCAAAATTTGGTTCTTTCTTTCTGTTTGCCCGTTTGTCTCAGGGATACGCTGTACTAAAGTTTAGTTGTGTTCCCAAAGCCTATTGGAAACTAGTCCAAAATTGTCCTGTAAACACCAATCCTCGATCAGATATGATCCTTCTTGGTACACCATGTAACCTTACAATCTCGTTGACAAAAAATATAGCTATGTTTTGCGCCTGATACATCGTATGTACATGAATAAAATGTGCACTCTTCATTAGAGTGTCAACTACCATGAATATTGAATCTTGTCTCCTTTTCGTTAGTGGCAATCCAACTATAAATTCCATCGAAATGACCTCCCATTTCGATTCTAGAATAACATGTGGCTGTAATAATCCTGTCGGATGTCTATGTTCAGCTTTCACTAGATGACAGTCTAAACATCTCACCACGTAAATGACAATGTCTGATTTCATTCCCTTCTAGAAGAATAAAGGCTTAAGATTTGCCTTCATCCTCGTGACTCTCGGATGAGCCATGTACACAACACGGTGTGATTCAATTAAGATAAAATTTATCAATTCATCATTAGAAGGTACGTAAATCCCTTCATTAAATCTCAACAATCCATCGTTGTCTAAAGAATAGACTTCAAATTCAGGTACCATCATGGTATATTGTCCAATATTTTCTTTAACTTCCTTGTACCAATCATCGTTGGTCTGTATAGTGAGAATATTTTCTTGAAGATTTGTCTGAAGAGGTATTACCGAGAATATGCATGGTCTCCGACTCAATGCATCTGCCACTCTGTTCACCGTACCTTTTATTTGGGTAATCTCAAAGTCGTATTCGCTAAGTAGTTCTGACCAACGCCTCTATCATGCGTTTAAGTCACTCTGCATAAATATATGTTGTAGTCCACAGTGATGTGTCTTAAGTTCGAATTTCCTTCTAATCAGATAGTGTCTCCAAACTCTCAAGACATACACAATGTCCAATAACTCCAAATCATGCATTGCGTAGTTCTCCTCCTGCCTTCTCAATTTCCTTTAATGTGAACGATAACTCGACTGTCTTGCATCATTACTCCGCCTAAACCTTCGTTGGATGCGTATGTGTATAACAAGAATTCCTTGTTATGTCAGGGACTTTCAGTATCGGTGTTGTCGTCAATAACTCCTTGAGTCTTTGAAATTCTTCCGCCCATTTCTGAGTCCATACGAACTTCTTATTTTTCTTCTGCAATTTTGTGATAAGATTTGCTATCTTCGAAAAACCTTTGACGAACCATTGGTAATATCCTGCTAAACCCATAAAGCTACACACTTCTTATATGTTTTTCGGTGCAGGGCATTCCATAATAGCCTCTACTTTCGTTGGATCCACAACTATACCTTCACCGGATATAACGTTCCCAACGTAATGAATCTTCGATTGGTAAAACAAACATTTTGATAGTTTCCAATATAATTTGTTTTCTTGTAAACACTGTAGTACTAATCTTAAATGTTCGTCATGTTCTTTTGTCATCCAAGAATATATCAGTATGCCATCAATAAACACTTGAACAAACTTGTCCAAGTATTTGTGGAACACCCCATTCATCAAACTCATGAACACCCCCGGGGCATTTGTCAGTCCAAACGGTAGAACTGTAAACTCATAGAGTTTGAACCTCATCTTGAATGTGGTTTTAGGAATATCTTCCTCTTTAATTCATAAATGGTGATATACTTATCTCAAGTCAATATTTGAAAACACAATCGCTCCTTTCATTTGATCGAACAATCGTCTATTCTTGGCAATGGATACTGGTTCTTGATCGTCGCCTTGTTTAATTGACGGTAGTCAATATAGAGTCTCCACGATCTATCCTTCTTTCTTACGAAAATAACTGGTGCATCCCAAGGTGACACACTTGGATGTATAATTACCAATACCAAAAATTCCTTCAATTGCATTTTCAACTCCTGTAACTCAGGCATTGACATCCGATATGGTGTTCTTGCTATCAGTTTTGTTCCAGGTTTCAAGTCAACTATAAACTTCCACTCTCTTTTGGGCAGTAAACCTGGTAACTCTTCTAGGAACATGTCTACAAACTCTCGTACTACAGGAAGATCTTCCAATCCTTTTGCCTCGCCCCTTTCATTTAGCGCTAAGATATCATATAACTCACATCCTTGGTGCATGCTCTTCTGTAGATGTAGAGAAGAAATGAACCTCAAGGACACTCCCTAGTTTCTTCCTACGATCACTCTTCTCTGTCCCACATCATCTGTCAAACTTAACAGTTTCATCTTACAGTTAAGTATCACATCATGTGATTCCAACCAGTCCATACTGATCACTATGTCACTCATATGTAACGACCCCTTCGTTATGACAAACGAAGTACAATAGGTAAATATTTTTTTTCTTTGCTTTAGGAAATTAAAACGTCACCACATAATGAAAAGAAACACCCTCGACACATCATCCTAATTAATAACAACACATAATCAATGCATTAACATAATTAATAGCGGCACACAATTCAATGCATTAACATATTTAATAGCGACACATAACCAAGACATCATTGTGATAAATAACGACACACAATCAACACATCATCATAATAAATAACGTAAAGAACTACCCAGACAACCTATCCTTTATGGCTAGGACCTCCAAGACACATAAGCAACGCTCAAGTCCATGATTCATCTGATTGATTTTGACCATTTAAGGTCTCATGACTGGCAACTGTTTTGAGGAACAATGAGGTATCTAAATCCCATTAATCAATCATAATTCAACTTTCAGACTAGATCATCGACCATAAATCAAACATCATTTCTTCATAGTGCAAATGAATAATCCATTTTACTTAATCATCATTTAGCAATAAATAGTTGCAATTTGAGTAGGAGAATAAGACATGGGATCAATAAAAACCACGAGCAGATAAGTAAGATTCTTGTAATAGGTAAAGATCTATCAAACCCATCATTAGCGACTTACCTAGGTCAAGTCATCGAAATCAAGCATCATTTATCAATTAATTCAAGCTACTGTAACCAATACATGTCTTCATGTGGTACAACTACATATATATCTTTAAAATGACTTGTCTTAATTAAGTAGTACAGTAAAAATTCAATACTAAATTTCATGTCCATTTACTAGGTATCATATGGAGATCAACTAAATGAACAAATAATGGAAGTCAAGGCTACTTATACATCCGTTAAGGAATTAAGAAGATCAACACACATTAAACAATATATAAGACTTCAATGCTAAATTTCATTCCTATTAGAAGGTACCCCAAGAAGTTCCCAACTTCTCCAAGTAAGACAAAAAGATATCAATGCCACCTTACACGACCATTATAAGGGTATAAGGGAGTTAATCATAAAGAGCAATAAGGAAAGGTCCCAACTATCTTACAGTTCATTAGAAGAACTATAAGATAGATCAACCCAAATGAAAGAACACTGTTTCCTGTAGTGAAAAAGAAAGATGTCACATATAAATCTAATATGCCCGGCATCCACCATAAATTCAACCACAAGAACATTTATTAACCAAGTGCGCAAATCCTTCGACCAAGAATTCGTATGGGTAGTTGGTCGATTAAGACGGGAAAAGTTTGTGTTTTGATTTGTTAACTCAGAGCAGAGATCGATACGGGAAACGCTTTCTTGGTGTTCCTAAAGGCAGCGAATTCAATCGTTCACCCAGAAGCTAAATACACATGGAAAACACCACAACCGCTCTCAAACTCAAATGGTGACCAGACTGCGATGGATAGTACATTGTGAAACAACCCAAGAATCTTCGCAAAAAATCAATAATTCGGCAAGCATCAATTCCAGAAATGTGAACAAATCACTCAATCAGAATATAACGCCAAAGGGAATTCAAATTTCATTCTATTTAACACACAAGGGTTTTGTTTACATAACAGAACTCATTCTCCCAACGCAACGAAGGACAGGAAGTTCTTTGGTTTCTTTAACAGTTTATTCACCTTCTGGATGGCTATCAAACACCTATCCTCACTCTGAATTACTTAACAATCTCTAACATATCTAGATTCTAAACTCAATTGAAAGGATGCTGTAATAATATTAGAAGCCAAATTCTGCAAAATATTATCAAACTGTGAAGGCATAATCTCAACCCCTACCACC